>CM041296.1:34546242-34728539 GCA_023052935.1 Piezodorus guildinii | reverse complement strand
AGTAGATAATTTGTTCGTAATTATAAGTTATGATATGTAAATATAATTTATTATGTAAAATTTACAACGGTCTTTAATCAAACTATTTAATGTCACGTTAAAAGATTAAAAATCTGGTGCGCGAAACACATGACTTTCACTTACCTCTGTTATTAATGTTAATTTAAGATTTGTTTTAAAAATTTAGAAACGCAATTTGATTGTTAAGGAATTATTTACATTTGATTTTTATAGAAAAATGTGTTTCATTAAATAATATGTTACAATATTATCTATGAGATTCAATAAGTTTTTTTTTTTTTTTTTTCATCACCCGTGTTAGAACTACT
The DNA here is from genome assembly GCA_023052935.1 of Piezodorus guildinii. Classification (NCBI taxonomy): domain Eukaryota; kingdom Metazoa; phylum Arthropoda; class Insecta; order Hemiptera; family Pentatomidae; genus Piezodorus; species Piezodorus guildinii. Next base: position 34,728,210 of record CM041296.1, on the reverse strand, counting down.
TGGAGCATCCGGCGATGACAGCGCCATAAAGTGACCGAGCGGTGAAACAATTGCATTAAAAAATATTTTTTTCAGTTTTCTCCTTTAGATGGATATCAAATTCGTTCAACTTATATATTTGCCTCTTTTTTATTAATAGTAATAAGATGATAGAATAGAATAGAAAAATAAACTTTATTCTGGGACATAGTCCTTTAAGAATAACATTGATGTTACAAATAAATAATAATAATAATAATAAAAAACTTTATTCTGGGACTATGTCCCTTAAGAATAACAGAAATGAACAGTAGATATTCATATATGTCTGGTCAAGAAAACAATAAAATTAATTTTTATTTACAAATGAGCAAAAAGGAAAAAATAAACACTACCTAGACTTATATACATTCATGTACAAAAAGTATGGATAATAAATACACAAGATTAAAAAAAACAAAAAAAATTAAACATATGTAAAATAAAAATCGTTTGAGCCGTTTTTGAGAAAATTGTAAGAAGGTGCTGAGTGCATGAGATAAAGTAGGACTTCCGGTAAGTCGATTTTAGTGAAAAAGTTGCTGTAACATTTGGGCGTATAGTAAGTAGTCTTAAATATAAAAGTTCAGTTCCGTATGACTTAGTTTTTGCGCTAGAGTTACCACACTCACTTGCGGGACCTTCTTGCTAGACTTGGTTATTTGGATTTACGGTGCCGTAAACCGTGTATTTCCGTTCAAAACTGGAATTCGAAAATTTTGACGATCGCAATACTTTCCCTACTCTATATTTCATATATGGTAAGTGAAAGTAAAAAAGTATTGTTAATTATTTTTGAAATTTAATTTAATTTTTATTGGCGTAAATAATTGGACATCTGAAACGTTATAGGTAATAATTTAGAGGGTAATTCATAAATGTTGCTGACAAGGCTTTTCAACGAAATAAAAGGATATTTTTGTTTTAAACCAATAAACCGATGGCTTCATTATCTACCTGTAAGGGCTTCTTTTGTTTAAGGGACAACAAAGGTTTTTCAATTATTTGTTTGTTCTTGTATTGATTTGAATTTTTCTTTGTTAGAAATACATAATTAATTTGTTATTCTGTTTGTTTCAGTGGCACTTTTGGACCCTGTGGTAAGTTGATGTATTTATATTAATTCTTAACGATTATAAGCAGTATTATAAAAATCAGTAATAATATAATCTGAAAGGTAAAGTTTTAGGTATTTATTAAATTTTGTTCTTATTTATCAATACATCAGGCAATCACAATGTTTATTTCCCCATTGTGCATTTAACATTTTAATAACAACTTTAGGTGAACAATAATCAATTCATGCGTTAATATTTATTATTCCGTTATTAAAATAATATAATTTGCTCCTTTCTTTCTCTCATAAGATAATTATTTTAGTAATTTTTCTTTTATTCAGTTTCTAAATTTATAGTTTTATTTCAGGCTAATTTCGGATTAAAAATATTGAAAATTATTACATACTGGTTCGTATGACAATTTCCGAATAAGTTTACTATGGTATTACAATTTATATAGCTTGTGTTATAGTTATGTATATAATTAACTTATATGTGTAGCAATCAATTAGTCAAAGAGCTTAAGGAAGATGAACCAGCTGCAATATCAACTTATATTCAAGGAGAATATATCCTTTACTTCTTTACATATTTCAAGGATTCTTATTTTCTTTTGTAGGGAATTCAATTATTAAGCAATCCAGAATCCAATAGCTATTATTAACGAAAATTTGGTAGTCATTGACTCATATTTTTTGTTATTGTTTGCGTTATCCTAATCGTAACTTAAATAAAAAAAATCTGGTGCGGGCACACAAGACTTTCACTTACCTTCGTTTTTAGAATCTATTAAAGGATTTTAAATACAGTAAGAGATAAAAATAAGTGAAACTATTGAAGATTTTTTTAATTTTTTTATTAAGAGATAATACAATCTGCCACCTTCTGGGGCAATAGGTAGTTAAAGAATTAAAGAAGAAATGGAATTTCTATAGAAACATGTGTTTTATTAAAAAATCTATTATATTATTATCTAAAATGATCACTTAGTTTTATCGACTTTTCATCACTCTCTATTAACTTTTAAAAGGCTGCGTATGAGATAATATTTTTTCTAAAATCTCAAGCTTTCCAAGGGTATATCATACATGTATATTACTGTTCTTATGTTCAAAATCAAAATATTTCAAAAAATATTTTTTTTTCAGTTTTTTTCTTTATTTGGGTATCGAATTCATTCAATTTATATATTTACCTGTTTTTCATCAGTGATACCAAGATAATAAAGTTATTTTTATAGAATCAACAAAATTAAAGGTACTTAAAAGAGTAAAATTTAAAATATCGGCATTTAAGCCCTGTCTGACTATTTTAATCAGAATGAAGCCTATATGATATTAAAGCCTATTGAATTTTACACCGATATAGCGAGTTTAAACAAAATCGTTGAAACAGTTTTTGAGAAAATCGTAAAATGGTGCAAAATGCAGGGTATAAAGTGGCTCTTCTGGTTAGCTCATTTTGATGAAAAAGTTTTTTTAACACCTCGGGCGTGTAGTTGTCTTAAATATGAAATTTCGGTTTCATAGGACATTTCGTTTCCGTCCGGGAGTTACCACACATGCCTTTTTGCGGGACTTAAAAAAAGTATTTAAAACCCAATTTCTAAAAGGAAAGTCCTATGAGTATAAAAACTTGATTTTATAATAAAATCATTGTATAACATAAAAATCTGGTGCGAGCAACACACGACTTTCACTTACCTCCATTTTTAAAATAAATTAAAGAATTTTTAAATACAGTTAGATATAAAAAATGAGTGAAATCATTAAAGAATTAATTAAATGAAATTTCTAAAAAAAAACATGTGTTTTATTAAAAAATCGATTACCTTATTATCTAAAATAATCACTTGTATCAATTGATTGTGTATGAGATGATATTTTTTCTAAAATCTTTAGCTTTCAAACGGTATATTATACATGTATATTACTGCTCTTATGTTCAAAAACGAAAAATTGCATTGAAAAATATTTTTTCTGTTTTCTCTTTTAGTTTGGTATCGAATTTATTCAATTTATATATTTACCTGTTTTTCATCAGCGTTAACAAGATAATCTAGTTATTATTATTGATCTACAAAATTAAAGGTACTTTAGGGGAAGAAAATTTAAAATATCGGCATTTAAGCCCTGTCAGACTATTTTTATCCAAATAAAACCTACATGATATTAAAGCCCATTGTACATCGATGTAGCGAGTTTAATCAAAATCGTCGGAACCGTTTTCGAGAAAATCGAAAAAAGGTGCGAAATGCATGGTATAAAGTGCCTCTTCTGATAAGCTCATTTTGATGAAAAAAGTTTTGTCACGTCTCGGGCGTATAGTTGTCTTAAATATGAAATTTCAGTTTCATAGGACTTACCGTTTTCGCCCGGGAGTTACCACACACACACACACACACAGAACTTTTTGCGGGACTTGGTTATTTGGACTCAGGGGACCCTAAAACGTGTATTGAAAACTGGAATTCGAAAATTTTACGATCGCAATACTTTCCCTTACTATATATAGTAAGTGTAAGTAATACCTATGTTATTAAAATAAAAAAAATGATAGCAGCCATTTCGAAACTTATCCACTGACATTAACGTTTAATTTGTAGGATCATTGTCTGATGCTCTGTCATTCTGTAGAAAAAAAAAGTTGGTACAGTAATTTTGGAGAAAAGCTGTGAACGGTGTACAGACGGATTTTCGTTCTCATTATTTATGTTCTGCGTATCTCGAAACGAAAGACCTCAATTCTTCAGGTCGGAGAATTCCGAGGATATTTTTATTTTTAATCGATTTCAATTGTTCATTATTAAAATTAACAAACCGAAAAATTCAGCAAAAAAGACTCATGTACAAAAACTGCAATCATTTCAATCCAAAAATTTTTGACTCAGATGACTTTTTTAACGACAGCTCCTTGGTACCCTACATACGAACTTACAACAAGCAACAGTCGACAAACATATACGAACACTCTATTATCGTTTTCACAGTAAACTTAACGGACACGACAATGGACTGATAAACGACATGTCAATAGCTGAAATGCCAGTTAGAAGAAGTCTAAAGAAAAGCTGGATGAGAGACCTTGTCTTATAAATTAAAGCCTAGGAAGGGGTGCTGTTGGGCACTTTCCTTCCCCATGCCTACCATGTCTTATCTCACATTTGTACAGCACATTTGCTGATTGTCAGATTGCTTCTGACAGGTGTGAATATAGATATGAAGAGAAAAAAACAACTAAAAATGTGTGTTTTGAATGCTCTGAAATTCTAGGAAATAAAACATTCGATATTACCTCATTTAATTAATGGAACGAAAAATGAAGTAGGGATGAAAAAGGATTATTTTGGCTGTTCCATGATAAAAACTCTGCGAGTATATTTTTTATTAATGTAATAAGTTCTCGGAAACTTTTTATTTGTTGTTGTTTTTTTTATTTTATTTGATGTTCAGCATAAATGATTCTTGATACGTGATTCAAGATAGAAAAATATATAAATCAACTTAAAAAATTACTGTGGGAATTATACACGTACTTATTCATATATCATCCTTTTTCAAATATGGCAATTTATAAATATGACTTTCATTAAAAGTTAATTGAAAACATGCAGAAATTTTACATCAGTGGTTTATTATTTTTACTTTCACTTACTATATATAGTAAGGGGAAGTATTCCGATCGTGAAAATTTTTGAATTACAGTTTTCAACGGAAATACACGTTTTAGGGTCCCCTGAGTCCAAATAACCGAGTCCCGCAAAAAGTTCTGTGTGTGTGTGTGTGTGTGTGGTAACTCCCGGGCGAAAACGATAAGTCCTATGAAACTGAAATTTCACATTTAAGACAACTATACGCCCGAGACGTGACAAAACTTTTTTCATCAAAATGAGCTTATTAGAAGAGGCACTTTATACCATGCATTTTGCACCTTTTTTCGATTTTCTCGAAAATGGTTCCGAAGATTTTGATTAAACTCGCTATATCGATGTAAAATGGGCTTTAATATCATGTAGGTTTTATTTGGATAAAAATAGTCTGACAGGGCTTAAATGCCGATATTTTAAATTTTCTTCCCCTAAAGTACCTTTAATTTTGTGGATCAATAATAATAACTAGATTATCTTGTTAACGCTGATGAAAAACAGGTAAATATATAAATTGAATAAATTCGATACCAAACTAAAAGAGAAAACAGAAAAAATATTTTTTCAATGCAATTTTTCGTTTTTGAACATAAGAGCAGTAATATACATGTATAATATACCGTTTGAAAGCTAAAGATTTTCAAAAAATATCATCTCATACACAATCAATTGATACAAGTGATTATTTTAGATAATAAGGTAATCGATTTTTTAATAAAACACATGTTTTTTTTTTAAATTTCATTTAATTAATTCTTTAATGATTTCACTCATTTTTATATCTAACTGTATTTAAAAATTCTTTAATTTATTTTAAAAATAGAGGTAAGTGAAAGTCGCGTGTTGCTCGCACCAAATTTTTATGTTATACAATGATTTTATTATAAAATCAAGTTTTTATACTCATAGGACTTTCCTTTTAGAAATTGGGTTTTAAATACTTTTTCTGTCTTTGCTAATATTAGTCCAGTTTAGATTATTTTTACTTTCACTTTTTTTATATGTATAAATAGAAAGTTGATGACAAATTTAATAGGATTTTAATTCTATGTCGATTAAAATTATTTGACTGGACTTGGATCCTGAAATTCCCAAAGTAACATTTATTAAGGGGAGAAGTTAGTTGAGGGTGCAGTCAAAGTAACACACAATTAAGTAGAAACTTAATTTAATAGTGCTTACGTTTCGGCCTACACTTCAAACGTAGATACTATTATATTAGGTTTCTGCTTAATTGTGTGTTAATTTGAACGCACACTCAACTAACTTGTCCCCTATATACACACAAATAACCGTTCTCATTTCACGGTAACATTTATTTAGTTGATTTTATATAATTTTCTTTCTATTATTTAAAAAAAAAAAATAAGAATAGTTGTTTAAAAAACCCCTACTTTAGAAACCCATGAAGAGTTATGAATTCAGTACATTCCTTGATTCGTAGTTACCAGGCTAAACTTATCGCGCGTCCCATTCTTCCAAAAAGTACTATATTCCTTTTAATTCTTTTCAAAAAGTACTATGTCCACGTTTCATTCCAAAAAGTACTATATCTATTATATTGCCTAAAAGTCATAGGAATAACCAAGTTGGTAACACACTTAATGTTGATGACAAATTTAATAGGATTTTAATTCTATGTCGATTAAAATTATTTGACTGGACTTGGATCCTGAAATTCCCAAAGTAACATTTATTAAGGGGAGAAGTTATTCGAGGGTGCAGTCAAAGTAACACACAATTAAGTAGAAACTTAATTTAATAGTGCATACGTTTCGGCCTACACTTCAAACGTAGATACTATTATATTAGGTTTCTGCTTAATTGTGTGTTAATTTGAACGCACACTCAACTAACGTATCCCCTATATACACACAAATAACCGTTCTCATTTCAAGGTAACATTTATTTAGTTGATTTTATATAATTTTCTTTCTATTATTTAAAAAAAAAAAAATAAGAATAGTTGTTTAAAAAACCCCTACTTTAGAAACCCATGAAGATTTATGAATTAAGTACATTCCTTGATTCGTAGTTACCAGGCCAAACTTATCGCGCGTCCCATTCTTCCAAAAAGTACTATATTCCTTTTAATTCTTTTCAAAAAGTACTAGGTCCACGTTTCATTCCAAAAAGTACTATATCTATTATATTGCCTAAAAGTCATAGGAAAAACTAAGTCGGTAACACACTGCATAGTCAACATTAGATGTTAATAAAAAAAAAAAAAAACCCACAGATAAATACGCTCATAACTCAGTTATTTTTTAGTACAGAGAAAAGTATGTATAGAGTTTTAGAATAAGTAAAGCGCGATAAACAAAAAAAAATTGTTTGTATAAATGTAGTTTTAAAATAAATATTAATTTATACTATGTTGTGAAATAGAGTGGTGTTTATTCTAATTATTCTAAATTAGGTTTTATAAAATTTAAGATTTACTAACACTCTAATTGTGTCTATTAATACTAATAATTCAAGATTTACGCTCAGAGTTTTTGGAATAGAATAAGAACCATTTTGAAATGAAGGAATAAATAGTATGAATCAGAATTCAGGCATCTACCATATTTTTCTCTGACTGAAATAATTTTAACTTCAAATTGGATCGCAAACGTTGAGACAATGGATGAGTATCTGATGCTTCGAAAACTAACCTTAAAGTAAGATAATCATTCATAACTATAGTATCAACATCAAGTCAAACTAAATATCTGATTTTAATTTCAGGAAATGTTGAAGGAGTCCTAGTTTTAATCTCAGTCCATCACTCAAGAGCTTAAATGATTGATCGAAATGCCTATAATATAATATAAGTAAAAAAAAAAAAAAAGATCTCAGCCACCAACTTTTCTATTTTCTTCCTTAGTCAAATTTTATTTTAAAGATAGATCACAATCGCCCCTTCTTCCGGAGTCCCTTTGCTGTTAATTTATTCTTTTGAAGTATTTTTTCTTTTCTTTTACAATTGGAAATTCACAATCTTGCCTTATTATTCATATTATGATGGGCGTATTTTTGCTTCACATTTGATCGTTTACAGGAACTCAGTTGCATTTTACCTACGTATAACTTAATGGTACACACTGCCTGTATTTAAGCCTGTATAGCCTGTGTTTTTCTTCAAGAAATATGAAATAAATAATAGCAGAAATTCAGCATACTCATGACATTTCCTCTTATCATATATATATATATATATATATATATATATATATATATATATATATATATATATTATTTATCTTATTTTTATTTTATTTTCTGTCCGTCAAAAGAAAAGAAAAACTTTTTATATACTGGATATACTCACCACATATTCTTCTGTCCATTTAGGAAATACGAGATCCCAAAACATAAACTTGTATTGGGTTGTGTCACATGAAATGTCCGTTTTCAAGGTAAAGGATTTTTATTAAAAATACGATATGAAAACAAGATAATTGTATTCGAAGTATTTACCTTCTTTTTCTACACATTTTTCCAAACGTGACACCGACTTTTTATCTCCGTACTGAAAAACTCTGAGCTTAAAAGTGAAAAAAAAAAAAATCTAAAAACGCACTTTTCACTTGATCATCATTTTCAAAAAGTTTTCCTTTGACGAAGTTGTCTAAATTCCTGAACAGGTGGTAATCTGTTAGAGACAAGTGGGGAGAATATGGTAGGTGCGGAAGAACTTCGTAGCCCAGCTCTTTCAATTTTTGCACGGTATGTTTTGAAACATGGGGTCTTGCTGCCGCTCAGTGAGATCATGAGGTACCCATGAATCAAGCTTTTTTACTTTCCCAATACACTTTAAATGTCTGGAAACGGTAAATGCGCTTGCATTGAGTTGTGCTGAGAGTCCTTTAGCTGTTTGGTAGGGATTTCCTTCTACTGTGTCTTTGAGGACATCGTTGGCTATTACGGACGGAGGTTTTCCAAGTCGGTATCCCCAGCTGAAAACTTAGCAAACCAACGCCGAATGGCGAATATTCCGTTCATTTACAACCCCTTCCCCAAACGCCTTGCAAATATTTCTAGCGGCCTCAGCTGCTGGATGGCCGAGTTTGAACTCGTACAATACTATTACTCGAAAATCGCGTGTTTCCATGTTCATATTTGGAGATATACTAAAAAGTAGGTAATTGATTGGGAAGCTAATGTTTATAATACAAAGGTAGAGGATTAGTAACTGCTTACTTTAAATATGTAAACATCCAGAAGATAACAACAGAGACCTGCAAAATCCATTATGTATTTCAGAAACTATAAAAACGGACATTTCATGTGAAAAAACACAATAGTTTAGTAGACCGCTTTAGCTCAATGCTATAGGTCCAAATAGGTCGGATAATGGTTTTATAAATGAGTTTTTTGTAGTAAATAGAGATTTTTGATCATTTTTGTAGTAAGTGTTGTAGTAAACGGTATTTTTAGACAATGTTTTGTCAAAAATAAAATTTAGTTTCATTTCAGTAAAAATATCAATGGTTTCTCGTAATTTTAACACTATTGTGGTTACTTAGTATATACTACTGATATTATTGTTATATTGGTCTGAATTACTCTTGTGCTCACTCAGTTAATATTCGCTTAACTGCTCCTTTATGATTATATTAACTGCTCAGTGAATACTAAATCCATGTTATACTGCGCATCAGTTTGATCTATTTACCATTTAATACCAGTCAGATATGATTCCATTTAGACGATGAAACGAGGGGTGTCCTAATTGCAGAAGGCAGGTTAACAACACCTCAAGGGGCTAACTTGATAGAGATCGCCCCTGACAGACGGAGACACAAGTTGTTAATCCGCCCGTCAAACCACTGACAAAGTGGAGTGTCAACCGATCTTCGACTACAGCCTTGTAAAGAGCATTATCTCAACCCTTGTCCGCTCTTGAGTAAGGTTGCCTGGCTCTGGGTATGCTTACGAAGCATATATAAAGATCAGCATTATATTTTTTAGGGCAATTCTTCCACATTTCAAGTATATATTTTCATCCTAAGTAAAGTTTTGTCATATCACCCCATCCTATAAACTTTCCAGAGTCCTAAAAGCACATCTTTTGTTATTCTCCAACAATAATTATTACTTTCACTTACTATATATAGTAAGGGAAAGTATTGCGATCATGAATAGGAACTATTGAGATTTATTTTGAAGGATCTTCCGGATAGGTAAGACTAGATAAGAGGTAGTATGTAGGAGGGAGGAATTTACGGAGTTCGGATAGCAGTCCCGGGTGCCAGACTCGGTCAAAGGCCTGTTCTACGTCGAGGAAGACTCCCGTGCAGTACAATCCTCGCTCCAATGCTGATGAGACAACATCCACCAAACGATGACATTGTTGGAAGAAGCATTTAATCATCAAAATGATCGTTTAAAAGCATGCGGCTCTAAAGAAGCCCAGAAAATCGTTGGATAAGTGGATCATCCTTCCAAAGTGATGGTTTGGTGGGAAGAACCTTGATGGAACCTCAAACCTTCATTTTGTGAAAAGGAGTTAAAACAGCCGCTAAAAACTACCACTTTATAATCTATTATAAAACCACTAAATGATACTGTTTACTGGAAGTCGTTGAGGTTTCCGGCAGGATCTCCAGCTCACAAGGCCAGGTCCAATAGGCAGAGGCTGCAGATGAACATCTCAGAGTTCATCTCTGGCTCGGATTGGCCCTCAGGAAGCCCTGATCTCAACCAACTAGATTACCAGCTTAGTTACGATCTAGAGGATGGCATGTCACAGAGTAAACCTTTACTTGGAAAGCCACAAATAGTCTATGGTCCTAGCAGTTGAGCGCTGCTATTGATAACTGGCAACTACGATTAAACACCTGTGCCAAGGCAAAATAGAGACATTTTGAATAATTTATTTTTATTTTTGCTCTATATAGATATTAATTTTATCTTCTAATAAAGTTTTTGAAAAAAAAAATCTATTTTTCTATTGAAATCTGTATATATTTTCTTGTAACAATATTTATTACAGGACTAGGTATATAAGCAGGATTATTATAACATATCCTAGTCAAGGAAAAATAAGAATTATAATTTAAGTTGAAAATGCTCATGCTGTTTGAAAAGTGAATGTATTGTCTTTATGTACTGTAAACAATTTTCTTTTTTGTTACATCTGTATTTGTAAGATTGGCAGTGATGTTGCGATCGACACAAAGAGATGAATTGCTTTGCAGTAGCTATAGTGATAGCCTAATAAGCTTAGGACGTAATAAGATTAGCCTAGGGCAGAGTGGATTAAGATCTAAAGTGGCCATCTTATCTTGATTATTTCCTTCTGTTTCGGGCCCGCCCCTTCTTCAATACTGTGCGGACTTAATTCCGTCTAAGAACTTCGAAACTCGGTTGACGAGTAAAAATAGTATGGTACTGTAATTATTTTAAACATTAATGAGATACTCCATTTATAGTTTAACTATAGGTATTTGTAACAAAGAACATTTTTTAAAAATTGATAGTTATAGATTCGGTGCTTCGTTTATTTAGACGATATCCGTCATCCGATTGCTTTTAATCACGTGTATTTATTTTTTTTTTTTTCAAATAGATATTTTGTTTGAAATCTCACTAAATTTTCGTTTCGAATTTACATATTGCATGTTATTACTTACCAAATAGTTCAAATCAGCATACACTACAACGGGAATTTTACTACCTAGTTTTAAAAATGTCGGTATACATTCTTAATATTTTATTTCATTATAAAAAGAATTACTACTTATGAAAACCTACTTACTTCTTAATTAACGAATTGAGTGAATGGAAATGATAAATGAGCAACAATTTAATTAATTACAATTATTAAGTTGTATAATGATTCGTTTGTTTGAAGGCAATAAATATTTTTTCAACATATTCAAAGCATAAGAGAAAAAAAATTAATAAATGGCTTATGCACTATTAGGGAATCAGATAATAGAGGCCATACAAAAATTATAAAAATATATCATTACTTAATATATAACTTCCCTGAAAAAAGAGCATAAATCAACTAATAGGAAATCATACATTCACAAATCTTTAAGTTCAATAATACATCTAAACAATCAAACACGTCTCTTAAAAAAAAAAAAAAAAGTTAATTATGAAGGAATGAGACTATAGAGGCAGGTTTAAAACATTACATTATTTACAAATTATTATGAAAATCAGACTAAAAAAAAAAAAAAAAAAAAAAAAAAAAATGACGATTTAGTTTAAAATGTGTATATATATATATATATATATATATATATATATATATATATAAGTTAACGTACGCCGCTATGAAGTATAAAAGGAACGGGGAGATAAAGAACCACACTCGTATAGACTGAAAACAGAACTGGCTTTATTCCATCTTAATGTATACATTAAGGGTCTTGTTTACAACCAACAAGGGTATTAAGCCTAATACGGTCATACTCACGTTCCTAACTCCCCTTGCCAGTTTACGAACATCTTTTCGTAAACTCAAAACTTATAACTGAAGATAGAACTCAAAAAAAAAATTCAATTTTAATATGAAACAAAGAAAAGAAAAATACTCCATAAAAATTAAACTGCACAAACATAATAAAACTACAAAACACAAACAAATCTCACTTAAACATAAAATTCTTTTTGCACGGCACTGGTTCTTGAACACAAAAAGAGAAAAAAAAACTATAAAAATCTTCTATAGCAGCCTACATTCCGCTATGGCTGGTCCACTATTCTGACTGGGAGCTTCAATTGTTCAAGGTGAACAGTCCGCCGCTTCTTGGGCTCGCTAAGACTCTCTAAGGTAACAACATTGTGCTCGCGAATGCCAATCACTCTGTATGGCCCTTCATACCTCTCTAGCTCCTTACCCCGATTGGACCCTTTTCGCTTGTACACCGTCATCCCGATCTTAACGGCCCCCATAAGGTCCTTGACATTCCGGTTCTCCTTGGCCAACCTTCTCGACTTTTTCCTTTCGATCTTTTCCCGAACCTTTTCCCATCGTTTAACCAGCGCCAAGCGATTGTTCACTACGCGCTTCGATAGATCCTCATCTACTGCGGTACTCACACTGTCTCTACGCCGATCCCAAAGTCCAAAAAGGACTTCGAACGGAGAGAACCCTGTCACGGTGTGAATAGAATGGTTGTATGCCGCAACCGCTTTTACCATCGCCGCGTCTGGCTCCAGGCCCCGTTCAACTTGGTAAACCCGTAGGTGATCGCTGAGCGTGCTGTGGAGACGTTCTATCCCACCTCTGCTCTTCGGATGCCCAGGAGTGTTCAAGTGCCAAGTGACCCCGATGTCTTGCATTTCCGTACGGATTGCAGAGTTGTCAAACTCTCTGCCAGCATCAGAAGCTATGCGATCCGCTATGCCATAAAATTGGAACCATGTCCGTAACGCTCCTAATACAGCCCCAGACGAACGCTCTTGAACCAGGTACGCCATAGCCGCCTTACTAAAAAGGTCCAATACAGTGATCCATTTGTAACCTCGCCAAGTAAAGGTGTCTATCTGAAGATCTGTAAGCGGAGATGCTGCCGTGGGTGTTTCCTCTTGTAACGCTTTCGGAGGATGCCTGTCATATTTGGTCTTTAAACAGATGCCACAATTCCCGATGACGTCAGTGATGGTCTGTCGCATACCCCACCAAAAATACTTCCGTTTCAGTGCCTGTAGTGTTTCCTGTATTCCCCGGTGGTTGGTCTTACCCTGATGGTAAGCTAACGTTACCTCTCGCTGGCTCTCCTCATCTTTCAGGGTCTCTACCCGTAGTGTACAACGGATAAAAGTCCGATCCATACCGATTCGCTCATCCCTCCAAAGGCGCTTGATCTTCTCCCATACAACCGCATTTCCCACATAGAGATGGTGAAGCATTCCTGGTTTCGACGCGTCTTTGAGCGAACGACAAATCAGGTCTTCCCTAAGCCCCGGTGTTGACCAGATCCTTGTGATGCAACATTTTCCGTACCGCTCGTACTCAACCTTTGTTGGCCCAGAGGTCCTGGTTATCCGAATAATTTGGCGCCGCTTATCGTTGATGATTGATTCCTGTTCCTCTATCTCTACAGGGCGATCGTCCGTGGAACTGTCCTCTTCTTGGGTCTCCTCCTCGGTTGGTGTCACTTGATCCACTTCTCTTTCTGGTGTCTCTTCTTGTAGAAATTGTCCCACGCCTCCGGATGTTCCCTGTTGCTCTTCCTCAACTGCGTTTACCATTATCGCCCGGGAGAGCCAATCAGCCACAACATTCTCCTTCTCCGGTTTGTAGATGATGTCAATATTATATTGGCTTAATAACTCCTTCCATCTGGTAATCCGTGAAGAAGTTTCTTTTAATTTTCCTACGCATTGGAGCGGCCGATGGTCGGTAAGAATCCGAAATCGTCTCCCGTAGACGTATGGTCTGAAATGGTCTACGGCCCACACGATCCCGAGAAGCTCCCTCTCTAAGGCGCTGTATCGTGATTCCGCGTCAGTAAGGCGCCTACTAGCATACGCTATAGGTCTATCACCACCAAGTCCATCCTGCGATAATACGGCCCCCAACGCGTACTCGATCGCGTCAGTAGTAATTGTAAATTGCCGCGAGAAATCAGGAAACGCCAAAACTGGTTCCTCCTGCAGACGTGCCATGCATCGCTGAATGTTAGTTTCCATTTCAGGGGTCAAGATTACTCTCCTACCTTTCTTGAGCATATTGTTAAGGGGAACAAGGTATTCTGCCATCTCCGGAACGAATCGCCGATAGTAATTTAATGATCCCAGCAATCGTCGGACTCCTCTTACATCTCTGGGAATAGCCATTCTTTGTAGCGCCTCCACCTTGCTTCTGTCGGGTTTCACTCCCTCCTTGGAAATGGTGTGCCCCAAGAAATTAATTTCCTCCATACCTAGTTTTGACTTTTCTCTCGACAATTTCAATCCGAATTCACGAATCCGTTCAAATACCCTGCGCAAATGTTCTTGGTGCGACTCTTCCGACTTACTAAAAACAAGAAGGTCGTCCATATACACCTGGCAAAACGATTCGTTGATACCGCGCAGGAACTCATCCATAAGCCGCTGGAACGTGATGGGTGCATTCTTCAACCCGAACGGCATCCTCGTGAATTCGTAATGACCCCTCTCATAAGTAAAAGCTGTCTTGTGCTGGTCCCTGGGATGCATCCTAATCTGGTGATATCCAGCCTTAAGGTCTAGTGTGCTGAACACTGTTGCCCCACTCAGCCTATCCAAGATGTCTTCAAACCTAGGAATGGGATACAGCTCGTCAACAGTATTTTCATTAAGCTTTCTGTAGTCAATGACCACCCTGTACTTTTCTTCACCAGGTGCACTTTTCTTTTTTACCGCCCACAGAGGACTATTATAAGGAGAGGTACTATTGACGATAATACCCTGTTTCTTTAAAGTCTCTATCTCCTCCCTGATGTGCTCTCGTAACGCTTGTGGGTACCTCCTCTCTTTCACATATGTCACGATTTCTTGTTTCAAAGGGATTTCATGAACAGTCACTCCGGTAACTCCCAATATATCCCCTTCCCTAAAGAATATGTCATCATATTCATCCCTTAATCCCTTCCTCCAATCCACAGTGCGATCGACCGTCCCTACCCTTTTACCGCTTTCCACGAACTCTTGGCAATTATACCTCCTCTTTCCTATCCTTATTTTCCACCGCCCCCTTACGGTTCTGATTTTCGATCCTAATTTCCCTAGAAGGTCGCAACCTATTATACCTTCATACTCACGCGGCATCCCCTTCACGATGTGGACCGGTAACCGGCCTCCTTCCATGACCCACCTATCTAGCGCCATTACCGTTTCCCCTACTACTTCGCAAGGACCACCCAGAGTGATTAGTTTACAAGCACATACCTGTATCTGAAGTGTCGCCCTGCCGCCGCACAGATGTTCCGCCGCCTCTCGACTCAGGATAGTGCTGGAGCTCCCTGTGTCCACGAGGCACCTCACTCCAGCAACTCGGATGATGGGCAGACCGCCGCACCCGCTCCTCACGCTGTTGTTGACTAACGCGCGGTCGCCCCACTCCTGCCACTCACCTCAGGCCGCAACGCGTTCTCTCCTTCCTGCCGCCGTTCGCCGTTGTCCGCTCCGACGGGTGTTCCTTCTTCCTTCGCCTCCGCTGGCTCCTGATCTCGCCTCCTCCTCACACTCAGTCTCAGACGATCCCGACGTTCCAGTCGACTCAGAGAGCGCTCTGCTTCTTGGCCATAAGTTCTGAGCGTTAACTTCCATGGGTTCTACCCTTGATGATTCCTGGCGCCTAAACATGTACGGGCACTGCCGCGCAATATGCCCCTCTCCACCACATTCGAAACATTTAGTTCGAGGACATTGTGCAACAAGGTGTCCAGATTTCCCACACCCGTGGCACCTCCGCTCCTCTCCTCTTCCGCTAGGTCTCGGTTTTCGAGAGCCTAGCCTCCTTCCCTCAGGCGCTAATCTATCTCTTCCATAGTTCCCCGCATCTCTTCTTTTCCAAGCCGGTTGTACGACTCTGGGTTTGCGATAGGCTACTCTGCTCCAGCCGTGATCGTCTACCTCCATCCGCGCTTCTTCTTCCCGGGCACTAGCATCAATCATTTCCTGAGCCCACTCGACAAACGTTCGGTCTGTCGGATGCCCTTCCTTTCTTCCCGTTTCCCGGGCTAGTTGTACCATTAAGATGGTAGACTAAAATCCCATCCTTGCCTCCACCCCAGGCACATCGATCACCTCCCTCATTTTATCTGTAATTTTATTATAGCGGGCTAGGAGCTCCCCCGCATATTCCCCGTTACTCTGACGAGGCCGCTTTACCTCTCGAAACATGAGGAAGATATCTTCTTCGGTCGTCCATCTTCCACCGCCATAAGCCTTCTTCAACAGCTCCTTTATCACTAACCACGGGGTTTCTTCGTCAGCCTGGATAAGATTGAGCACACTCCTTTTTACTCGGCACAGGAGGTCAGCTTTAATCGATTGAGCGTCACCCGGATCGACCAAGCGCTCAGCAATCTTCACCTCTATCCGTGCCATCAGTCGGTCGCCACCTTTCAAAAAGTGATTTAGTTCACCGACCTCTCCATCGAATCTCTCTAGCTCGGAGACAGCTTTCCGTAAGTCCTGAGCAGTGGCCGCCCGCACCCTCATCCAAGCCAAGGTGTTCGCGTGGGCCTCTGCGAGCGTATCTCTCGGCAATGGAGGTATTATTTCTGGTTCCGTCGGCAAGTTCAGAACGGCTGGTCTTATTACTGCTTCGGCCATCTTGAAATTACGTGAAACTAGTACGTGAAGAAAGAAAAAAAAATATTAAGTCTTTTTTTTTTTTTTTTTTTTTTTTTTTTTTTAATATTAAAAAAAATATTGTTTTAAGTTTAAAAAAAAATTAAATAAGGGCGAAAAAACGATAACGATAATAATAACAAATAAATAAACAGAAGAAAAACGAACTAAGATCTTGATCACGTGAACACGGGTTTCGGCACCAGTTAACGTACGCCGCTATGAAGTATAAAAGGAACGGGGAGATAAAGAACCACACTCGTATAGACTGAAAACAGAACTTGCTTTATTCCATCTTAATGTATACATTAAGGGTCTTGTTTACAACCAACAAGGGTATTAAGCCTAATACGGTCATACTCACGTTCTTAACTTATATATATATATATATATATATATATATATATATATATATATATATATATATATATATATATTTTTTTTTTTTTTTTTTTTTAAATTATGATGTCATAATATATTTTCACTTAGAACATGGAGACAAAACCTCGAAACGTTGATAAAATGTAATTGGGTTTTGAAAAAAATAAATTATATTATGGAAGTTGGAAGTTTTTTTTTTTTTTTTTTTTAAATCGATCTGTCTTAAGTAGAATCAATGAAAATAATATAAAAATGTATTATTTTTGCCATTAAAACAAAAAAATTATTCATCTTCATACTGCTTACAGGTAACAAATTTTAATAAAAGAATAAAAAATAAACGTCCCACACTTCATTAGTAAATAAGTTATTGAGCCTTGGATGGGACCTTTTGCCCCACCCTCCATGTTCACCAGACCTACCTCCAAGTGACCACTATTCCGGTCTCTGATAAACTCCATGAATGGAAAGAAATTCCAAAAGGAAATGTCCTATTGGATAAAAAACAAAACAAAAAAAAAACACTTAAATAAGTTATTTAACAATAAACTCCAGACATTCTATGAACATAATATAATGTAGTTAATGGTCAATATATTGGATATTAAAATATATTTTCTGTTTTTAGTAAATTTAGTTATACTTCACCCTGGAAAACCGAAAGGACTTATTGGCCAACCCAATTTTGTTCATTAATTTTGTTTTGTCACATATTTATTATATGAGTCCTAGAAAGAAAAGAAATATGTTTTCGTTTATAATATATGTGTGGAATATATATGTGATCCTTTGTCTTTGAGTATATATTGTGTATTTCTCGGAGATAAATTTATATATCTGTTATAACTAGTTTCTGGGATGATACTATTGAAGACTGATGGAGGTTTAGGATAGAGTAGCTGTCGGTCCATTTATCGACAAGTTTAGCCGGGGCCTATAGGAGCCTATTACAGAGATCAGCCGAAGCATGTCAGTTTTGTTGAGAAGTTAGCCTATAATATTGAAACTTGTTAGCCAACTACGTCAGTTTGCGCCTTCCATAATCGCTTTTCGTAATCAAATCAAAATCAAAAACATCTTAGGGCCGCATCTGTCTTGACTAGTAGGGGAGTAACAGCGAGGAACTTTTCACTTCATCGCCAAATGAACAAAGTCTCTCTTGGCCCTTGACCTTTCTCATTTACGACAGAAGTTATCTTCAAAAGTTTCAAACAATGCAAGATGTCTCTGTATCTAAGAATACAGACAATAATTATTTTTAATCTTGGATAACGAGAATAATTTACAAACCATTTTAGAAAGGAGAAATTTTCTGCAAATGTGGTAATAGAAAATACATACGATAATAATTAGAAATACTTATTTTAATGCGTGCTGAGGTTTCGGACTAAATATTATTCCTTCATCAAGATGAAGGTATTCGATTTATAGTTAGTGGCTTCAGTAACCAGTAACCCTTATTGGTAACCTGGTAGGTCATCTGCGATGTAGTAGATAGCATTAGCCCTAAGTCCCAGATCGCTTACCATTAAATGGTCCTAGGATTTATTAAAATGTCTCGAACATCCTTGGTTATACTGCCCTTCGGAGAAAACGTAGAATGGTGGTCCTGAGAATTCGTGATATGGTATTTGTCATAGATGTATAATTTAATTTCACTTAAAAAGAACCTAGAAAGACAACCCATGTTCTTGGGCTCAGTGCATATAGAAATTCGTTTTGTTTCTAGGCCAAAGACAGTGCAATGAGGTGATTAGGTCTTGATCACACCCAGCCGCCAGGTTTTTTCACCCAATTTTTGGTACCCACTTTAAAGAAGCTGGGTCTGCCCCAGGAGGGTCTCGATACCCTATTCACTTATTAAGAGTTCATCACTTTGAGATTATGAGTTCATCGTAACAAAAAGTGCATTAAGTAAGAAAATATTATATAACGTCTATCCATTATTTTATTTAAAAATTGGTCAACAATTAAAAATTGGTTTATTTTTATCTTATTTAGGAAAAGATCGTTTAGAAATTCATTTTAAAAGTTAATTTAGTTTCCATTGGAGTGCCATTTAGTTTAAAGTGATATATATATGTTTTTAATTAATGATCTAAAAGTAGAAACAATTATCTAGCAATGCTAGTTTGTAACAACTTTCCATTTATTTTTACATAAGATTTGCAACTTTTTTTTTTTTTTTAATTTCGAGTACTGTGAAAGAATATAACCTGTACGTTCACCATAACCTACCTCAACATATAATTACAAATAACATTTTAAGTTCATAAGTTTATGGGCTTACAACAACATTATTTTAACTTGTACGATTTATTTTATTGCATTTTAACGTTTCTAAAATTCTGCGCTTTACAACGGTATATTATACGTCTTAATGGGTATTTTACCATTTAAAGTTCTGGAAAATTTTTTGGACGACTGGGTACAGAAAATGTATTTTTCCCGTTTAAAGAAAAGCTAAATTGCAATGTATTTTATTTATAAACATTCAGAAAAGAATCCTCTAAATGATATTGAAAACCGTATCAAAATCCGTCCAGTGGTTTAGGAGTTAGCGGAAACCAAAATCGAGATATTATATATATATATATATATATATATATATATATATATATATATATATATATAGAGAGAGAGAGAGAGAGAGAGAGAGATTTTCGATTATGACTGGGTGGTGTAAACCTAAAATTATATAGGTCAAATTTTGTAACTATTTATTCATTCAATACCTATCCTATTCGATCATTTGCTGTAATACCTCCATACACTTCAAATGGAGGGCGAAGTAACTGAATGAAATAGCTGAGGCAGTGAGTTGTGTTGAAGGAGCTAGCGGTGAAAGGATCGGGCACAATAAGTCCTGTCCTCCGAGTCTTTCATTTTCACCACAGCCCTTGAATAAAAAATCCTCCCTCCCATCACACGGCTTCTCTCCCGCAACTGCCTCTCAGAACCGTTTTTAGTCGAGAAAAAAAGTATTACCGCTAAGTGGAATTCTCTATGCTGCTAAATTTTACGGCGGTTTATTCTGTTTTTTTTTATTCATTACGTATCAAAAATATTATATGATTTAATCGTATTTTAGTAATTATCTTTTTATTAAATTATTTGTCCTGAAGGATTGCTTTCCAAGAGGAAAATTATGCTTCCTCCGACTTACTAATGCCCTTTCTCAACCAAAAATTGATATTATTATCCTGTGAGAAGACAATTCTGACGAGCGGTACCTAGCGCCTTTTTTGGAAACTATTTGATTCAAGTGTGCCCCTTTTTAAGGCTGCTCTACATGGCGAGATAACAGATAGATGAAAATTTGGATGAATTGGTAATAGTGAATTATCTTATACTCTCATAAGTTCAACGTTTTATAACAAATTTTCAATTACCGTATTTTCTACAAGACTTCATTTTTTTTTTTTTTAACCTTTTATTATAATTAATTTTTAATTTCTTAAAATCGAGTTCTAGGGTGCCTATAGATAGAAACAAGTTCTAATCCGATGATGCAAGGCTGGGCTATATAACGGATGAATCAGGAGTTCATATCCATAAAGTTCTTTAAACTTATCTTTGGTTTGACGGTATGTGTAAGGTGATTGCTGAGAAGTAAGTTCGTGAGGAGGGCATCCTTATGTCTTTTTTTCACCTTCCCCATGGAGATTATATGGCGACTAACAGTATCTTACCATACACCAAACCCTGGTTTGCTCACGAATACTTGTGGACGGGTTTGACTCAAAAGTTTCCTGCAGAGCCTTTCAATATCCATACATGGTCGTCCGGAGCCCTTCCGCCTTTTCAGTGTTGTATCTCCACTGTATTTCTCTTCATATTCAATAGCTTTAAAAGTTACTTCAGCGGCTGGGAAATTCTTTTCCAGTAATACCTTAAATGCACGGAAATTTCGTAGGACAGTGTCAAGTGCTTCATTGAAACAAATGACTTAACATTCGCATTTATTGAAGAAATCGAATGGGATTAACCTAGCTTCGAGAATGTTTTAAAGGAATGATTGAGTATTAAATAGGATTATTATCTTTACAGTCGTTTGATATCACTAATTTGATAAAACGGTCATTCATTATTAAATTCTATTTTACTTGACAGACACTTTACTGTAAAAGTAGAAAATGCATTTTATAGCTTGTTAGTATAGGAGTTCCACAGAGCAATGTACTGGCACCATTCTATTCTATTCAATATCTACACATCTAACTTACCTGAGAATAATCCCACTTTATTTATCACTTTTGCAGACTCAGTTCTGGTGTATATAATATTGTGAAACTACCATGACTATTTATCTGGCTGGGCTACTAGGTTAAAAGCTAAAATTGAATAAAACAAAGAGTGTGAATATTATCTTCACGCTTAACCAGAAATATATTTCATTTATATACCGTGCCTTCATCAAAAGTTCGATATCTGGGACTTTAGGTTCGATAAAAGACTGGCACGGAGGTCCCTCATTAGTTTTAGAGATAAAAGCTAAAACAAAAATGGTTCGGACTATTGTACATGGTTCTTGACAAATGATCACCGAAATGACTATCTAAAACGTAGTCATCAAATCCTTAGGACCATACAGAATATAGCTATGGGGCTTTGGCAAAATCACCAACAACCAAGGAATTCGAGATTTCCAATCTAAAGTTTTACTTAAAATCCTGGATGCACCTTAGTAAAAAACGATTTACTCTATATGGGCTTGTTCCCAGTTTCAGATACTGCTACAAAATATTTTAAACATTTCAACGACTGATTGACTCACAAAATGAAAAAAAAATATTAATGATTCACCAACGTGTAAATGTACATAGTTGATTAAATATAGTATTGTTAGTTGACTATTTCCTTCTTTTCTTAATTTATCAATCTACCACTCCAACCGAATTCTCAATTTCCCTTTCACTGGGAAAATAAGTAGATGGTGGATTGTATACATATGTATGATCTAATGTTTTCCCAGTCAGAGAGAAATTTACTGAATATTAAAATAGTGGATATAATTAGTTGACCGTTGAGAATTACTGAAGGAATTAGTCCGGGTGGCGGTCATTAAATGAAACAACTGAATAGTTTCAACTATTTTATTGTTTGCCAACGTTTCGACCCCCATTGTGGGTCAGGGCGTCTGGTAGGCGAGTGGCTAATTCCTTCAGGAATATTAAAATAGTTTCTGCTTTTTTAACACTTTTTTTTTTTGGGCGCGAAAAGGCCTTGAAGACCACGCGAATATCATGTTCAGGTTTGCTTCCTCGACTTCCTTCTCTTCCATACCTCCCTCATGAGCTCCGCATGTTTGCGCTTTCTTTCCTCCGACCACGCATAATTAACACTTTATATATACAATAAATAAAAAAAAGTCTTGAGAAAGAACTACCCAGTGGTAGCACTTCACTAACTATTTTAACTCAGTGGGTCCCGAGGCCACCTTCTTTTCAGTCGCCTTGGAGGGTTATCAGGGATATCTAAGGATCTTCTAAGGATAAATTACGGACAAGTGGATTTGTATGGGATGGGAGTTTAGAATGAAAAGAGGAGTATCTATCACGGGCTATGTCTGCAACAAATGGGATGTTAAGGTCATTATGAATGAGTTGATTTGTAACAAAATAAGGAGCATTCAGGATTTTGCGAAGGATTTTGGATTGTAAGGAGTGGATGCGGGAGGAATTAGATGGTTTCGTAGAGCCCCAAAGCTCGATTCCATACGTCCAAATATGTTTGATAATAGTGATGTAAATGAGTCTTTTGTAATATACTGGAACGTTTGTCTAGTAAGTGTTGTAGTAATCGATAGCTTCGAGCAGTCTCTTGTCGTTTCAGTCTAGTGTGAGGATTCCAAGTAAGGCGCTTGTCAAGATGGAGACCTAGGTATCGGATTTACTCAACGGGAGTAAGGGTAATGTTATTAAAGGATACTAGGGGCAGGAACTCATAGGTTTGCGACGAAGGGTAAAGGTGATTTGGTGGGATTTGTTGGAGTTTATTTTAATCCTCCAATTTCACACCATTCTTCAATGGCTGTGATGTGGGACTGAAGGTTTTCTTAACACTTAACTTTTAAAATAAAAATGTATTTTTCTTTCCTTTTTAAACAATTTATTTACCAGAGTTTTAGAGCAACAACGTTGTGACACTAGGTTTTCTTTACCTTTTTTTTTTTTTTTTTAATCAACCAAAATCACACGACTTCAGAAGTTGTTGATGAGATGTACACATCAGTATAAAAGTTGGGCCAAGAAGTTGGCTTCTCGAGTTTGTTAATTAACAGATCTTAGGAACCAAGACTTCAAAGATAAACTATATCACAGTTCAGAACTTGGTGTAAACATCTCCCTTCCAGAAGTTACTAAAAGATTTCTTTGCATTTGCATTCGCTGAGATTCTTCTTACTTGTATCGAGTTGGTTAGAAATATTTATAAATTCTGGCGAGCTCAACACATGACTTACTTGTACCTCCGCTTTTAAAGTAAATAGAAAACAAATTAAATAAAGGAAGACTTAAAAAAAACACAATTGAATTGAGTTTCCATGGAAACATGTGTTTCTGATTGATTCTGATTAAATGATCTAACAATAGAAATTATTAATTACAACAATCAATTAAGGTTTTGTCGTTTTCGTCTTTCTGCATTACGTTTTATTAATAAGAAAAATGTTTTCTTTTATTGAATCTTTGCTCTTCAACTTGTGTATTTAGCGGGGTTTTTTTTATCAATCCTAATAAGAAAATATGTTTAATTTTATCGAATCTACAAAATTAAAGGTACTTTAGAAAAGGAAGATTTAAAATATTGGCAATGCTTAAATTGTAAACCATAGACGAGGGAAATAGTTTACACATACTCAATTTGTAATAGTAAGGTTGATGAAAATTTAACTCATTTTTTAGGTAATTGTACGACATTTAATAATTTTAGGAAAAAGTTTTTTGGAGAGTATTTCAACTGAAAAAAAAAAATATAGAAATTTTAAATGGAAATAATTGGAACTCATTATATAGATTCATGAAATGTGCTGTAAACTATAGAGATTTTTAAATTAAGTAATTCAACTATAATAAATAAGTAAACAGAAAATAAGTTGTTACAGATAAGTTGTATTTATATTTTGTTAATTCTATATGGGAAACAAGTAGATTATCCCTCTATTTTTTGACAATAGTGTCTATTTTTTATTCATCTGTTTTGTTTTATTGATATTTTTAATAATATATATAAATAAACCAACTTCCTGGCAGACGGAATTCCATGCCAATATTTCGTGTTCTTAAGCTACTGTAAAGAAGCATGTATAATTTATTAATAAAACACGTTTATCTATCTATCTATTGACAATTTAATCTTGTCAGACTATTTAAATCAGAATGAAATCTGCATGATTCAAAGCCCAAAACATTTTACTTCGATATGGCGTGTTTAATTAGTATTTAAGTAGTAATATTTACAGTCGTACTCGAGAAAATCTCAAAAAGGTGCAAAATGCATAGTGCAAAGTGGTTCTTCTGATTTGCAGATTTTGATTAAAAAGTTGTTGTAACATATCGGGCTTATAATGAATTATATAATAATATAAGCTTTTAAATAAGAATTGTATTTTATTTTTTAGTTTATGTTGTGTATAAGAATTTGATAATTGTTTATTTCTTATATTCTTGTATCATCACGTATATTTTTTACAAATATTTTCACAGCCATTTGTTTTCGATGATATATATTGGTTTTTTGAATTTTTTTGTCATTTGTCTTATTGTTTTCTTTTTTACTTACTATTCACAGTATATTTCTTTTTTTAATCTTACTCTAAGGCAGTAAATCTCACATTATTTCATGTTGTATTTTTTTAAAGGGACTTGTCTCAGACTAAATATATAAATTATTGATATTATTATAGTTGTGTTCAATATGAAATTTCAATTTCATACGAGTTTTGTTTTCGTGCTAGACTTACCACACACATACGGACACACAGACCTTGCTCAACTTTGTTATATGGTCAGAGGACTCTAAACGTGTATTTTCGGTGAAAACTGGAATTAGAAAATTTTCACAATCGCAATACATTCCCTTACTATATGTTGCATAAATATAGTGGTGGAGGTAAAAAGTAAAAACAAATTATTTAATAATTCGATTGTATAAAATATTCTTCAATATGCATAAAGTTGCCAAATACTGTTTACTGTTATGAAATTAAAATAATTTATTGACTGAAGGAATTATGATGAAATATTCGTATCTATATTACGGAAACGAAGCGTGAATATCGCTCCAGTCGAATAGATATTAACCGCATTCAAATAAAATTATGGATGGTCCATGACGAGGAAATTAATCTATTTTATTCGAAATAATTAAATTAAAGTCATAATCTCCTGTTAACCGATTTCGAATTCAATCCCAGATAATTAGTGCTTCATTTGTTCATGGTTTAGTTATTTTTTATTTTTTAATTATTCAGAATAAAAGATTAGGGAATTCTAAAAGATTACACTTGAAATAATAGGATAATCTTTTTTAATGGTGTATGTTTATAACCGAAATTTCCATTTCACTCGTTATTCGGTTCATCGCAGTACTTAAAAAATGGGTAAGTTTGTGAAGTTATGATTTGAAATGGTCGTTGGTCTTAGCGTCTAGATTTGCAATGGGGCTGGGGTTGAAAAACATTGTCCTCTAACTGATAAATATATATATATATATATATATATATATATATATATATATATATATATATATATATATATATATATATATATATATAAAATATGTTATTTAATTGATTTTTAAATAACTCATAAACCATACATTTTACATAAGTACTCATTTGTATGACAATCAAATTAAAAATATATATATTTTCCACAGATTCGAAACTTTTGATCGTTCCTTTATTGTTCGCTCTACCACACTCGGGAATTCTCTACCAACCCATATCTCGCCATGCTGCGTCTTTATCCTCATTCAAATCCCAACTTATCCTATACCTTCTGTCATCCTAAATAGACGATCAGCAAATACGATATGTGAATTCTATCTAGAAATCCATATTAAATGAATGAAGATTACTGTTTGCCGCCCAAAGCTTAATTTAATTTTGTTTAAATTCAATTATATTTTCTCAGAAGATATATATTTTCATTAATTTCTTTGTTATTTTTTATTAATAGTATTTTTCTTCATTGTAAATAATTGTAATTTTAAATAATCATTGTAAATAATAATTAATCATGTTTTTTTGTCTGTTGGCCAGACATATTATATATTCCAATCGTACATTGGTTATATTATACACAACTGTTATTCTTAGGGGACCTAGTCCTCTATTCTATTCTATTATATATATATATATATATATATATATATATATATATATATATATATATATATATATATATATATAAGTTTGTGTTGTTCTTAGGTTTCAGTCAATGAATAAACAATTTTATCTATGCGACGTTTCGAGAATTTATTGTTCTCATAATCATGCCTTAACAGTGGAAAAGGCATGATTATGAGAACAATAAATTCTCGAAACGTCGCATAGATAAAATTGTTTATTCATTGACTGAAACCTAAGAACAACACAAACTTAAATTATCAACAGTCGAGAACTGATCAAACAATATATATATATATATATATATAAGCGACTAAAAAAAAAAACATATCGGTATTAGAATATAGAAGAATTTATTTCTAAACTTAAAAATCTTTAAAGGAAAGCAAAATACACTACTTTCACTTACCACCGTTTTTGGTTGGTTGGTTTTTTAAATTTTAATGGCACAAAACATCGCGGTCATCAGTTCCAGATATATTCATTTTATAGAAGATTAATTTAAGATAAATAGTATAAGTTAAAATATTAAAAGAGGTATTCATTATAAGATATTATAATATATGTATAATTCTACTTGAGATAAATGAATGTCAGATAATATTCAAGAGAAAAGAATAAATAAATAAATAAAAATAAATAAATAATAAATGAATAAAATAAAAAAATAATAATAATAATTAAAGATAAAAAACAAGTAGATAAAATAGATAATAATAAAAATAAACAAGTAATAGTTTGTTTGTTTATTCGTTTAATGTCACTTTATGCTAATATGGCTAATCGGACGATGCTACAGTGGGAGTCCTAAATTTTGCCTATCCAGGTTTTATTAGGATAGGGATCTTTAACGAGTACCTGACATCGCACAGGCTCGGACCACCTTTTAACGTCCCCTCCGAAGGACGGCATAACTAAGGATTTTTTACTCCCATTAAAAAATCCTAGGGCCACCCGCAGGTTTGAACCCACGACCTTTGGCATAGAATGCTGTTATGCTAGCAACTACGCTATGGGTGACCCCAACAAGTAATAGTAATACATTAATATTAATTGAAAAATAAAGTAATAAATATAATAATTATAAAATAATTCAAAAAAAGTAAAATAAAATTAAAAAAATATAATTATTATAATATATATAATATATATATATATATAATATATTATATATATAAATATATAATAATTAAGTCCAAAAAAACAATTTATTCAAAAAGCTTCAAAAAAACCATTTGAAGAGAAACACATTAATTCATCAATCCTTTTTTCCATTGTTTACCAAACACGCACTTGCGTGGTACATTTTGTTCACCCTGCCGGGTTTAGTTGCCTCTGTAAGTATACCGGTTTACCACCGTTTTTTAAATAAAATTATTAAAAACTTTTAAAACAGAAAAAGACTAATTTACTCTAAAACTCGTTAAATGATAAAATCAGGTGAAGGGAAAAATTTTAAAAACGAATTCGTATTCAAAAAAAGGGAGAAAAAAAGCGGACTCATTTTAAATAATTTTTGTTTTTTTTAAATATAAAACGATGTAAAATTTATCGTTGGAAGTTAACGATTTTTTAAAAATATTATCATATAACAATATCGTTAATGTTAATAAGAGTGATGGAACCGATAAAACAAACAATTTTGAATAATAAATACGAAGATTGCTTATAAAAACATACCTTTCTACTGTAACTCAATTTTATTAATTCTTTAATGTGTTCATTTCTGTTGTAAAAGTCTAAATTAAAACGAATTCAATTTCAACTAAAGGAGAAAATAGCGAACTATTTTTTAACTGATTTTTTTTTTTTTAATTAAAAACTAAAATAAAATATCTAATATTAAAGAGAGTTAAAACGCTAAAATTAACATTGTTGGAAATAAAACAAAGATTTTTATAAAAACACACCCTTTCTACCTTAACCAATTTTATTAACTTATGTGTTTTTATTTTCATCAACTGAAATTTCAAAATCCTGAAATTTTTTATTGAAAGCTCCGAATATAAAGTCGGTGTTCGCACCCAAATTTTTTTAAAAATTACACTTTTTATTTATAGGCGTACAAATTTAGTGGAAAAAAAAAGGATTTTATATGTCAATCCATGGACCCAAAAATAAACAACACTGAAAGGGGGCCCAATACCCCAATTGATAAGACATAACAACAATCCAAAAAATCTCTAAAGAAAGAATACAAAGGAATATTGCATTCCCATATTGTGTCCATTAATTCCAAATAAAACCTCGGAAGAGTGAAACAGCTCCATTTCTATCCATTTTTCATTTTAATGGAAAATTATCGCCTCAGGACTATGCCGGAAATTAACAACAGATCCCTATCGGGTTTACAAGAAAACGACATTGGGTTCGCTGCATGGCATATAAACTCAGTTAAACTCAGACCATATTGTAAAAGATGGGCAATAAATTATTATTTTTAGTTTCTTTTCTAGTAATGTAAAATCTGTGTTACAAATAATCAGCGACTACAAACCGCTAAACTATTAATACATTATTGTTTATTACCCTATTATCAACCGCTGGGTGTGTAAAACTAAAATTTTAGAAAAGGGAAGATGGTGGTTTGCGGTCTTAAAGAAACAAACACACATTAAACAAGTGCAATTTTAATTATGTACCGAACGATTCCCTAATAATGGCCTTCACGGGCAAAAAGAACCCCCAATGTAGGCCGAAACGTCGGACGAATTAAAATAGCACTTTTTTAAGTGTGTTTCCTTTAATGACCGCACCCCCCGACCTTATTCCTCACAATTTCTCACGGCCCAAAAAACTCCTCTTAAAATTTATTTTTGGGATTGGAAAAGCCTTTGCCTGAAAAACTAAGTGAAAATATAGGCAAAAGCTGATTACTGGAGATTCTGTTTAAAAGAACAAAAATTGACTCCGCGACGAAGTAAAAAATTTGTGTGTGGTGTGTGTGGGTGGTTTAATAACATACCATATAATATAAATAAATATAATATATATATATAATATTTTAAATAAACAGTGATGTCAAAAGATTGGGAAAATTTGTTTTTTTTGGTTTAATTATTATATTTCACAACTATTAAATTTTTAAATTTTTTTTTTTTCACTACCAAAAACTTTAAAAGAACTCCCATAAACGAAAAACTCCAAAAAACCGAAAAGTTTTTTTTTTTAAAAAAATCCGATTAAAATTTAAAATTACAAACGTCAGTTCAAAAAATCGAAAAGGGGGAAACCTGTTTTTTAATGGGTTTCAAAATTTTTTATTTCCCCCAAACTCCAAATTTTATTTTTAAAAAATTCTCCCTCTCTGTTAATATATCCAACCTTTTAAAAAAATTTTTTTTTTTAAAAAAAAACCTAAATAAAAACGCAACGACGGCAACCCCTCAATAATTTTTAAACACTTCACACTTAACACAAAAAAAAATTGAGATGTTGAAAAAAAATTTATAAAAATTTTGGGGGTTGGGACAATTAATAATAAAGATAAAATTTTAAAAACAAAAATAAGCGCCAAAATAAAAAATGTTAAAACTAAGACTATTATTCATCAAAAAAAAAAATACCCAAATGAGTAAACCTTAATATTTTAAATTACAAACCAGATACACAATATAAGAAAACTAATTTTTGGGAACTTTTTAAAAAAAGGTTGGGGAATTAAAATTTTACAGATACCCCCCGGAAAAACAGGGGTTTTTTTGAAAAAAATTTTTAAAAATTTTGGGGGAAACCAAATAAAAAAATTTTGTATGCCAAGTAAAACACCTTGAGGGGGCATGATATTTACGGGGCTTTTTTTTTTGAAAAATTTTAACTTTGGTTTTGGGGGCGGGGTTTTTGATTTTTTGGGGTTTTTTTTTAAAAAAAAGAAAAGCCCCAAAATTTAAAAAGTAGAAGAAAAATTAGGAAAAAAACAAATTATTAAAAAACGCGCAAACCCGACCTGGACAAAAATTTCTTTTTTTATTCCCCTTTTTAAAAAATTTTTTCCCCCAAAAAATTTTCGAAATCCCTCTTTCCTTATTTTTTAAAAAATTTAAAAATTTAAAATTTTTGGGTCTTACTAAAAAGGAAAATCCAAAAATACAAATTCAAATGAAAAAGGGGCCCAAAATACAAAATGTTTGGAGAGGGGTAATATTTTACACAAACAATTTTAATTAGTAAAAAAAATTCCTATTGGGAAAAAATTTTTAAAATTTAAAAAATTTTTTCCCCAAAAAGGAAAGTTTTTTTTAATTTACGCATAAAAATGGGAAACCACGAAATTCCGATACTTTTGACACCAAAAAAACCCCTTTCTTTTTTTCGTTTAAAAAACGTTTTTAAAACGGTTTAAATTAAAAAATTTTCGTTTTCGTAATTTTTTTGGGTTTTTCTTTTTGGGATAAAACCCCTCTAAAAAATAAAGTTGTTAAAAACCTTTAAAAAAAAAAATAAAAAATTTTAAAAAAAAGGGGGAAATTTCAGCATAGATGAATTCAAAAAACTTTTGCCCCCACGAAAAAATTTTTGGGGGCCCGTTGGGTGAGGGGGACGGCATGTTCCAGCACAGGGCTGACTCGAAAATTTCCCGTCCCGGGGGGACTTTTATAAGGATGAAAAAAAAAAAGGGTTTTACTCGCAACCCTCCTCAAAAAATTAAAATCCCGGGGGGGGTGAGACCCTGCACTAAAAAAATTTCTCGGGAAAATCGCTTTTTTTGATTTCACCGCAAAACCCAGGGCCTGTCGCCCCGGGGAAATTTTTAATTTTTTAACAAAAAAAAAAAAAATAAATTATAAAAAAAAAAAAAAAATTTTGTTTTAAAATTTTTTAAGAAAAAAATGTTTTTTTTTTTAAAAAATAATTTTTAATCGTGACATGTTTAAAATTTTCTGTAAAAAAAGGGTTTTTTAAAAATCCAAACAGTTTTTCCCAAAAAGGGGAAAAACCCCCCATTTTTTTACCTTATAAACCAACAGTCGCTTTGCCCCCAAATTTTGGGTTGTTTCACAAAAATGCCCCCTTTTTTTTATTTTTTTAAAAAAACTAAAGGTTTTTTTGGGGGGCCCGTTTTTTTCCCCTTGGGGAAAGTTTACATATTTTAATGTAAACAGTTACTAATCCCTACCTTGGAAAAATTTAAAAAATTTTGTTTTCCCCAAACAATTAAACCCAATTTTTTTATACCCCCAAAATGAACGGAAAAACCCGGGGTTTTCGAGTAATATTTTTGGGGACGATTTTTAAAAGGGGCCTTTCAAAAACTGAGGCTCAAAAATATTTTAAAGGGGAATTTTTTGGGGAAAGGGGGGGGGGTTTAAGAAATTTTCCCCCGGGGTTGGGTTTTCTAAATTTTCAGCTGGGAACTAAAAAGGAAAACTTTTCCCCAAAGAAGACCCCCCCGGAAAAAACAATGATGGCCCCCCAAACATACAGTAGAAAAAACCCCTCCCCAAATTTTTAAAGGGGCTCTCCCCCCATCCAAATGAAAAATGCATCTACCGTTTCCAATATTTAAAGTGAAGGGAAAAATAAAAAAGCCGATTAAGGGGGGGCCCCCAGGGCTCCTGACGGCATAAAAAACCCCCCTTTTCTAAAAATACCGTGCAAAAATTTAAAAAAAACAGCAAAAAGTTTTTCCCTCCCCCCATTTTCCCCCACTTGTCTCCCAAAAATTTACCAACCTTTTTAGGGAAATTTTGACAACTGGGGCAAAGAAAAAATTCTTGAAAAAAAAATGAAAATGAAAATTTTTTCCCAAATTTTTTTTTCACCCCAAAAAAACTCAGATTTTTTTTATTTTGGGGGTAAAAAAATTGCACTTGGGAAAAAAATTTAACAAAGAAAGGAAATACTTCGAATAAAAATTTCTTGTTTTTTATTCGGGTTTTTTTAAAAAAAAATCCTTTAAACCGAAAACGGACATTTTATGTACAAATACCCCCCAAAAATTTTTTAAAAAATTGTTAATCTTGAGGAAAACTTTTAATTTTTTTATTTTTTTAAAAATTTTAATTTTTTTGGGCAAATTTTTATATTTTTTTGGGGGTTTAAATTTATTTCTCACTTTATGCGGGGAGGCAACAACCACGGGGGGGCCAAAATTTTTGCCTACCGGGGGTTTAAAAAAATTGGGAAAAATTTTTTTAAAGATACCCGCATCGACTGTTTTTGGGAAAGCCCCTTTTTCACCCCTGGGGAAAGCCGTTTTTCCCCCCCCCCCTTTAACAAACCCAAAGTTTTCGGGTTTTTAGTAGGGGGGCCCTGTTGTTACTTAAAAACAATTTTAAAAAAGGGAAATAAAAAAAACTAAATTTTTTAAATAGTAAAAAGAATAAAAATTTTTTTAAAAGTTTTTAAATTTGTTTTTTTAAATTTAAAACAACTCTATTAAAATTTTAAAAATCTTTTTGGGGGAACCCTTTTGTTTAGTTTTGCACTACAGAATAACTTTTAAACCCCGGGGGCGGGCATGAAAAAAATTAAAATTTCAATTACATTTTTTTGTACATCCTTGGTATTTTCCCGGTGCCTTTATTTGAGAAGTACAAATAAATTTTATTTATAAAATATTACATAACGGGGTCATTCCATGCTTTAGAAAAAATTGCCCAAACGATGTAATTTTCATGTATTGTTTCAGCATTAAATCAAATGCTTTTTTTGAAAAAATATTAAAAATTTTTAAGTTTACTTGTAATTTTTTACATTTTTTAAACGTCTCCCTTCGTCGAAAATCTATGACATCCCCCCTACAGTATCTTTAATAATATTCCCATTGAACAATCCGCCCCTAGACTTCTTTTTACGAACAGGGATCCCCCCCCCCCACAAGACGAAACGACAAAAAATTTTGGCTGGGCCGCTTTTCGGTTACTTCCACTACTAATAACGTTTTTAAACCTTTCCCCTA
This sequence comes from Piezodorus guildinii, assembly GCA_023052935.1. Taxonomy (NCBI): domain Eukaryota; kingdom Metazoa; phylum Arthropoda; class Insecta; order Hemiptera; family Pentatomidae; genus Piezodorus; species Piezodorus guildinii. The sequence goes on along the minus strand of CM041296.1, from coordinate 34,694,584 downwards.
ACTAAAAAAAATACTCATCTACATAAACCACTAAACTATGGGGATTTAGGGGTTGCCTTTGGGCTTCACTAAACATCAAATTCTTCCCGTTTTCAATCCTTACAATGTCTTTTCTGTTTTTTATCTAACACTAATTTACTATATGAAATTAATTAATACATTTAAAAAATGAATAATAAAAAAAAAAAAAAACACTAAATAGGAACATTTTTTTTTAAACTCTCAACAATAAAAAATACGCAATTTTGGATTCCGCAACTCTTTTTTCGGGTTTTTTTCCTCGTGTTTGGAAGAAAAATACATAATAAAATTTTAGTTTTTATTTGACGAAAAAAAAAATTTTTCTGTACCCAATCATAAAAAAAAAATTTCCCTAAATTAATAGTAATATCCCGGGAAAAAAAGGGCAGATTTTAAAAAGTTAAAAAAAAATAAAAAAAAAATCAACACATTAAAAAAAAAGTCTTTGTAACCCATAAGCTTAAAAATACTATTGGTAAAGGGGGGAGTTAAATAGTTAATATATAGGATCGACAATTATATTCCCATTTAGACGCTTTTTTTAAAAACAACTTTACTACCAAATTTTTACTAATTGCTAACAAAATTAATTTTTTATATATTTTAACTTTTTTTTTTTTTTTTTTTTTTTTTTTTAAATTGAGAAATATTAAAATTTTTGTTACATAATGAACAAGTAATTAAGTAGTACCATTCATACAATATATACACCAATAATGAAAAGCAAATTACTAAAATCGAAAATAAATGACTATAACTAACATTTTACTATTTATTTTAAATTAATACTATTCATGAAAAAAAATTTTCCCCGAAAACAAATGGGTCCAAGAAACTTTAATTTAATCTAAATGAAATTAGATATTTTTTTTGAAAAATAAAATAGAAATAAACTCAAAAAAATGGAACCGTTGTTATTTATTTTGTTTTTTATTACACACAATCAATAAACTTTCTGATATGGAAAAAAAAAAATTTCTGTAAAAAGTCAAAAAAAACTTACTCCTAAAATTTAAAATATCCCTTGAAAAGCGAAAGATTTACAAAATTTAATAACAAAAAAATTAATTAAAACATTTAATAAAAGTCTTTTGTAACCCATAATCTTATGTACATGCCTTTTGGGAAAGGGGGTTATAAAATTAAATAATGGGACTTTTCAATTTAATTCTTCGTTTAGAAACAAGATTAGAAACAATATTCTTACCAAATTTTTTAAAATTCCCTAACTAAAGGGAAAGGGTGTTTTATATCTAAAACTAACATTTTTTCTATTTATTTTTTTTTTAATACATTTCAGAAAGAGGGTTTCATGAAACTAAAGGGATTCCTATAGAAATTTAATTAACCTTTAAATGTAATTTAAATGTTCTTTTGAAGTAAAAAAATAAAATAAACCAGTAAAATTGGAAACCGTTTTATTTATTTGATTTTTATTACCACATAGCAACAACTTTTCTGTTTTGGAAAAATTAAATCCCGAATCTTTTTCTATATTTTAAAATAAAAAACTAATAAATTGGGAACAATTTTTGATTTATTTTTTTTTATTTCTGCCAAGATTAAATATAAATAAATAACGTTATAAAAAACATACTTTTCTTGAAATGCTGTTTTGGAACGGGTAACTAAAAATTTCAAAACGATTAACTCAAAAAACGTGAGACAGGTTTTTATAAACATAAAATCACACCCTATTTTAAATTTCCCACTACTTGGGTCCACATTTTTAAATAAAAAAAATTTTTAGTTTTCTTTTAATATTTCCCTCTAAAACAAAAAGTTTATGCTTATTAATATAAAATTTTTTTCATTGCCAAAACATTTTAATTCCCTTTCTACAACAATGTTTTTACCTCTGTAGTATTTTACTTTAAAAAAATTTTAGATTTACGAGTGTTTACTGTATATTCGTAAGTTTTAAAAAAGGCCTGACCCGCCAACATAGTTATTTATAAAAATAACTTTTTAACATTTAAAAAAACATCCTTTTGGGTTTTAAAAAAATATTTAAAACCTTTAAAACCAACCCCGATAGCCCCACCACTCCTGACTAGCCAGACCGACACCCCAGCCAGAACCCTCACCCAAAATTAGGGCACAATACCCAACCTTGCATAACATTTCCTTTGGGGCCGCCTTTTCTTCTCCTCATCTCCCCTTGCAACCTTTGCATATTTTCCCCCCATCCGCAGAACTAATCACTCTTGATTACACAATGAAAATCTCAATAATTTTTGGGGGGAGGACTTAATGTTTCACTGTTTAACGGGAGTCGAAGGGGAAAAGATTTAGCGAGCATTAATTGTAAAAAACCCCGAATTGCAGATTTTTTTTTTTAAACCTAATTTTTTTGTAATTTTTTTAATTTTTATTAGTACTATTAATATTTGGGGGGCGGGCCTTTTTAAAAAAAAACCAACTTAAAAGTATAGGTATTTTTGTGAAAAATTTACAATTTTACAATATTTTTTTTCCTTTTGATCATTTTTTTCAATGTATTTGTTACTAATACTTATACAAAACAATACGTATTGCATTGTACTATATATTCCTTCAAAAAAATTAGTTAAAGGGAAAATAGGTAAAAAAAATTTCAATTTTTTGAATTTAAATTAATTTAACAAAAAACAAAAAGAAAAGTCCACTTACTATAGATGCCATCCTCGAAACGGAAGAGAATTACATGTATACAATTTTTAAATGAGGCAGCTGTAGATTTACTACAAGGGCACCCCAATAAATTTTCAGATTTCTGGTAAAGCGGGCGAATAAAAAAGGGTAGACAAAATAAAAATGGGCCGTTCCCTCTCTGCCTCCCTGAGGGTTATTTCAGGCTGTGAGTAGTAAATAAATGTGAGTATTGGCAATATTAAAAAGATTGCTGTCATCGAAATTAGCATAAAATTTCACTATCTAATAAATAGTATTGAAGAAAGAATAAGAAATGTTGAAGTGTGTAATGACAATTTTATAATTGATTGGAAGGATGCACAATTATTAAGAAACAGTAACACAGGACTCAGTAAGAAACAGTAATTGGCAAAACCAAAAAGCTATAAGGAATACATATTCATGTATACAGATAAATATCAGAATGAGTGACGCAGGCTGGCGTTTGAGGACATGTCGATAAGTAATTTGAATACAATAATTCTGAAATTTTTTCTTCATTGAGGGATTTCGCCCATATTTTAACTTTGTATTAATAATTTGAATACTTTGAAGGATTGTTGTGAAAACTTGAAAATTTGGAGGAATATTATTGTTAACAGTAGCAATGGAATAACAAGTCTGGTTTGTCGTTCAGATATGTTTTGGTCTGGGCACCACTAAGCTATAGTAATTTAGATTATGTATAATTTTTTGCAGACATTTCATTAAGGTCCGAGAATATATTAATTGATGGGATCTTGGATTCATCCACAAAATTACCTTAATAAGCTTTCTCTGCAAGTTGAATGAGATGTGTAGCAAAGGAATTCCCCCAAATTAATATACAATGTTGAATTAGAGACTGAATATATGCAAAGTAAATTAATCTTAATTTATTTGATAGATAAAATATCTCTCAAATTGTGGAATACATAAAAATATTTCATATATTATATAAAATTTAATTATATTATAGTTATATAATATAATTATATATGGATATAATTGGTTGACCGTGCAGAATTACTGGAAGGAATTAGTCCGGGTGGCAGTCATTGAATGTAACAACTAAATAGTTTAAACTATTTAAAAACCCTAGTTTCCATTCGCCTACAACACGCCCTGATGATGACCCACAAAGGGGGTTGAAACGTTGGCAAATAATAAAATAGTTGAAACCGTTTAGTTGTTTCATTTAATGACCGCCACCCGGACTAATTTCTTCCAATAAAAATATTTCCTAAGCTGAGCAGCGACATTAGAGATCTGCGCTTTCCATCTTACTCGGTAATCTAGAACAATTCCAAGATATCGAACTTGATGAACTTTCTCATCTGATCTGAAAATTTGACGAGATATTTAGGAGACACTGTATATTTCATGTATAAGGAAAGGAGGTAAAAATATCCTTAGCGTTCCCCTTACATTAATGTTGTACATGGCTAAAATGATTAGAGGTTGAAGCATTGAACCGGCAGGGTAGAAGATGGGGTTAATGCTGACTAGTTTCGCATTAGACAGACTTCCTGGAGGAGGCTGGAGAAGAAGGCGGGGACCCACTAAGCCGGGATTATCCGGTGGCCACAACTCTCTCTCTGTCATCGCCTCTGGTCCGGGCAGCGAACCATATCAAAGGCTTACAGATTGCTCTGTATCTAAATAAGGCATACGACCTCAGAAGAAATTAAATAATTAACCTGGAAACATTGGTGTAACTCCAAAATTACACTCAATAAAAGCTACTGCACTAATATTAATTGAAATAAATCTGCAGTATGAACATTAAAGATTCGAGCGCACCAAATTTTGCAAATATGGCGTTATAAAGCGTAACATAATTTTAAGAATAAAACCAAGTAAAGATGACAATAAGCCATAATTATAATCAGCTAAGGTTCTCCGTTGAAAAGACAAAAATCTATGACGAATGCCAAGGATGGACCAAATTTCCTTAAAACGGATTGAAAGGGTCAAAAAGTTCAAGTACCTAGGAGAGACAATGCAGCAAATGGACTAGAAAAAGAAGCTGTTAGAGATTCTATTCTTTAAAAATGGAATGAGCATATGGATTAACAGAAACTATCTACAACAAGTGTATCATGGAATGCCAAAATAAGACGATATAAAAATATTTTAAGAACAGAATGTTTCTATAAAGGCGCCTCAATGAAGCCGTAAAACAGGCAATCTTCGATAGTCCTCAGCAACAGCTCCGTTTTTGATAATTTTTTTTTAAATGTTTGTTTCTTTATATTAATCAAAATAAGACACCTTTCAAAGAGGGGAATAATTATTTAAACAATATGTACGTTATTTATATAAAAGAAATCAGTTTCTGCGTGGTTTTTCCTTAAAAAAAAAAAATATTCGTTTATTTATTATGGTGTTAAAAATAGTTGTTGAAAGTAAAATTGTACATGTATTTTATAAAAAATTTTAACTGATGAAATAATAGAGAAAATTCCCATGAAGTCCATGAAAATAGAGGGTGGTCCTTTTAGACTTGGAGCAACATCAAGTGTTGTCCTCAATACCTTCTTTAAATACCTCCATTAAAAAATATTTCCATACCTCCATTTAAAATATATATTGAATGATATAAAATATTTCTCCACTATATTCGTGAATCATAAAAGTTTTCAGCTGCTGCACGTAATTTTTTGATCATTATTAAATAATATAATAAAATTATTTTTTTCCCTTATTATACAATAAAAAGCAGATGTAGTATCACATCCAGTGAATGCATGAATAAAAAATAGATGATTTTTGGTAATATTTGGATATTTTATTTAATTGGTTTTGTTGGATAAACTCCTTGCAAGACATTATTTATGACTGGTTTTGAGATAAATATTTCTATATCACCAGGTGCTAAAGCCATCAATAGCACTAAAACATCAATGTCCTCTGCTAACAACGACCACATCATGGAAGGGACTATCAAGAGCTAATTGTACAATAAAACGATCTGCATCGATTTCTGCTTGACTTCATTAAATATTATTTTCGGCCAATTTTTTGTAGAAAATATTTACAAATCAATCTTTGCTGTTTCCTAAAAATTTCTCTTTACTTGTATTCAGAGGCATATCTTCTCCAAACAAATAATCTATTAAAGTATTAGTAATATATCTGCGATCTCTCGGACTCTTGTACCCATCAAAAACAACTTGACGTTGGTACCATAGTTATTACTTAAATATCTGATATACTCTTGAAAAATACCCATAAACTTTTGATTTTTCCTCCCTATTTTAATGTATAAAGTAACATACCACCATCATTAATGTAAAAAAAAATTGTAACATCATTAACATCCGTTTCACATGTTGTTCAAAAATATCGTTTAGCGTTGATTTCGTAGTTTTTCTCATTCCAGTGTTATCAAAAAGTGAAAGAGATAAGGAGCCAGCTCATAGTTAAAATATTGACGAATTGCATCATAACTCTTTCTCAAAAAGCATAAGCGTTGGAATATTAGATTTGGATCTAAAGCTACTTCAGTTTTATTAACTTTAAATTTACTGTCCATGCTCAATAAAGATTTAGTTGTGTATGTTTTTATTGTCATTTTTGAAGGAATATTGGAAGCAGAGAAAACTGCGAGTTGTATATAAACTAAAGTTGATGCGTGATCATTAGTGGTAAATTCACATATAAAAAAATAAAAATAAATAAAGGTAAAAATCATCATAATAAAGGGGTAAATAAAGCAGTGCTCATAAATCCGAAAGTGCAGATATGAGCAATATCGTAGGCGTGGTATAAGTTATATTCCAGCCGAATAAAAATGTTTTTTATTCTAAAAAATCATTTTTTAGGACAGAAAAAAATTGTATCAGTATTATTTTTTAATCAAGGAAGTGCGATTAATTAAAAAAAAAACAGGAAAAAATAACTATATATACGCTCATAACTCAGTTATTTGAGGAAGATAGAGAAAAAAGCGTAATGAGTTTTAGCATCAGGAAACAGTAAAAAAAACAACAAAAAAAAAACAAAAAAAAAAAAAAAAAAAAAAAAAAAAAAAAAAAAACATTGAAACACTGCCTATATATATATATACGCTTATAGAGTGTTCAATTTCCAACAAAACGAAAAAATAATCATTAAAATCGTTTCAGAAATAGCACAGATATAGCTTTTTGAAATTTGCAGTGGTGATATAATTTTTATATTAGTTAATTGCCTATGAACAGCTATATCTCCATATAGGTATTTGGAAAAATGATAAGCCATTGTATAATAATTTGCAGCGTTTTTTTTTTTTTTTTTTTTCTTTTTCCAATCTTTGATTTATTGTTTATATATCTTTACAATAATCCTCTTGAGACTCTAACCAAAATAGGTTTTACCACTGTTGATCGTACCTTATGCGAGCAGATAAGAAACCTGAAGAAGAAGGGGATAGAGGGATGAGATAGCAGATGTATCCGAGTTGAAATGAACCGTCAAGTATAATGCTTTATTCAAAGATTGCTTGATATCAGGGAAATAAAAAAAGGTGTTCCAGGAATATGTTACAGTTGTATTAGTAAGATTTCACCCAAGGATTTTAACAGGCATAAATATCACAAGTAGGGATAATTTTATTTAACAACATCCATGCATATGACATACCTAATATAGCTTTCTTGATTTTTTAGGTTATTATGTTGGTATATGTTTGCGGTTATATATCTATATTAGTTTAAAAAAGCGTTGAAAAGGTAAAACATAATTTTAAAAATATTGCACATTTTTGTAGCTTTGGTTACTTCCTCGAATTAGTGGAAAATGAACAAAATAAATATTATTATTTTTTTTTAAAAACATTGTAGTGCTATTTACAACTGTATTAACAAAAAAAAACATCATATAAATATGATAGAGCATAAATAATGAAATTAAGTTTTTATATTAATAATCAAATATAATGTGAAAAAAAAAATATTAAAGAACAAAATTTATTGTACTGTTAATGTACTGCTCTTAATGTTGTGGATAATGGGAATTCCATAAAGTAGTGGACCGTGCAATAAGGCAATATTAATGTTTATAACAGAAAACAAGATGTTATTAACTAATAGCTTTATATAGTTCACCAGTGCGAAATTAGCATGATACTAGATACTTTTTTTTTTTAGATGAAGTGTTAAATGTACATAAGTACCAACTGGGTTTTAAGACTTTTTCTTTTAATATGAACATATTTTAAGTACTTTTCTTCAGAAAATCTCAAGGTTCAAGATTATTTACAATAACCTTTAAAATAAATACATTGTGAGTCAAAATTCCGTTTTCATCCATCGTCTTGCCAAAAAAAAAAAAAAAAAAAAAAAAAAAATCATATTGATTATATGGGAACTCCAATGAAAAAAAAAAGGTTATTGCTCTGCTTTTTTACGTATTATTTTATTTTCATATATCAGCATATTTCCTTATAAAAGGAAAGAAAAAAAAAAACAGTTTTAAGTTATGTAACATTGCGTTACTCAAACTGATGATATTGTGTTTTTATTCACGGAATAAAGGTTAAAATAATATTTGAAGAGTGCTTCGTCGTTCCGTTGCGGGACATTTTTCTGATAAGAGTGCAGTAAACCATTTGGTGACCTGAACAATAACCTCAACGAAATGATTGCCCCTTTCATCTGCTTTATATCCACGTAAATCCTACAAAGGGAAAATTTGATTGTTACCTTGGGCCAAGGGAATTTCCTCTTTTTTATTTCTCTCTTGTGTTTTCTGAGTTAAAAAAGCATTTTTTTTTTCTTTTGAGCTTGTGATTTTCTAATGTTATGATAGTATATGATTGAGAGAGTACCTGATATTCTATCAAAAAGTAACGGTTTCAGTCTGTTCATTTAAAGTTGCAAATAAAGTTATTGATGACTTTTCTGAGCATATGTTTTTAGGTAATATACTGTCCTATATATATATATATATATATATATATTATATATATATATATATATATATATTTTTTTTTTTTTTTTTTTTTTTCTTCAATAAATAATTCGTTCTTAGATCTTCCTCAAAAATTTATTTTTACCTCAGCAATAATTAGGAGTCAACGTTTCGAGGTCAACCATCATGACTTACTAAAACCAAGGTATAAGTTAAGTATATATATATATATATATATATATATATATATATATATAATATATATATATATATATATTTAATTTTGTAAATAATAAATAAGATAAAGAGACATTAATTTAAAAAAAAAGCATATGATAACCACTTATCACAGCCGATATATTGTCTGGTCCCTAAAGATCTTAATGAAATCTTTAAAAAAATAATCTTCGAAACATAATACAAAAATCTGGTGAGCGCAACACACGACTTCCATGTACCTCCGTTGTTATAATCAATTTAAGAATTTTTGAATTTATTTAATGAGAAAAATAATGTATTAATAATTAATTATTTAGTGTCTTAATCGAAACATGCGTTTTATTTATTACAGAGCTAAGATAATCTATTTATATTATCTAATCTAATCTATTTATTATTATCTTATTATGCCATTTATTTTAGACCTTATACCATCAAATTCTCTAAATTCCATCAGAACCTTATCTATCACCCTAATCCCCAAGCTCAATCCTTATCCAGCTCCACACATCCTTACCACCCCTCTCTAGAAGGTTGAAACGGCAGTGGCCTCGAGATCTCTTGTAACATGTATATTGGAGTTCTAGCATTGGCTAAATTCTCCACTCACGTGCTGTACGTTTGAAGATTGTATATAGGTATGAATGACATTTGTATATATTTTTATTGATTTTGTTTTGTATAATATTTTTATTGTTTTTTATATATGTTTCGTAACTTGAATTAGAAATTTTCACGATTGCAATACTTTCCCTTACTATATATTTCATATGTAGGTAAGTGAAAATAAAAATATAATTCGAAATGAAGCTCTTGACTATAAAAATTCTCCAACCATGCGCTAAAAACACATGTGTTATTTACTCTATAAGATCCTCTGAAAGAATAAAAACTTAGTACTGAAAATTTCTCCTCTTCTCTATCTTTATATAGCATCATCTCACGATTAGTGTTTTCTGCCATAAACTCTAAATAGGTCAAACATTGAATTTGGAGACATAAATGACACCACGTTTAAATTGCAACCGAGCGAAGCAGGGGCGACTCACTAGTTAAGTTATAATCCTTTTCTTATTTCTGGAAAAAAAAGGATTTTTTTAAGATGGTAAAATTATGTATTGGATAATGCATTATGAGTAAAATAATCTCCTATATATTGTATAATGATAAGTTAATAATTACTTTGAGTATGAGCACTTTTAGCCATCCTCTGATTTGTCGTTCGTCAGTGTGTGTGGAAACGTTTTTGGTGCCGACCTTAAAATTGTCCTCAGTTAGAAGCTTTTTTTTTTTCCATCGTTTTAATTTCGAGGCTTGAATGCAAAAAAAATATCGGGCTCGGAAAAATCTGCCTCAGCACAGCTGGCTTCCGGAAGAGGAAAAAGAATTCTGCAAGAGGGTTTGTTTGAATTGGATTAATCTATATTTCAGTCTGTTTAATTTTAAGTCTAAGAATATTCAAAAAATGAAGTTGTCCATTTTATTTACGTATAACTGACATGCTAGACTATGCTATTTATGAAAAAAAAAATTTAAATATTTTATAGACGGCCGAAAACTGTTGAGTTAGTTAATAAAAATGTTTCTTTTCTTTTTTGAAAAAATAGATCCCTTTTTTTAATTGATGATGAAATATAATATGATATTTTTGAGTGCAGGTTTTTTTGAAAAATGAAAAATTTTAAAAATTATGACGACGCTGCTGAAAAGCGGTAAAATGAAATGATATGTAACATGGATATGCATGGTAGGTGATATAATTATTAAAAATAATTTATTATGTGCTGTAATTAGATTGATGAAAATGTATAAATTCCATGAAACTTTAATTGATTACAGAAGCTTGAGAATGGCCCTAGAGGCTGAAACGTTGCGATGACTGGAAATTAAATGAATTGTTTTAAAAAATATATCCAAGAATTATTTTGTAAAACGGCTTAATATTTATTAAACAAATATTTAAACAAAAGAAAAATTACGACAATGATGAGAAAAAAATCGGATATAGTTATACCTTGCACCATCGTATAATTTAAGAATAATATCAAGACCAGGATAAAGTAGGGAAAAAAATTTGATTTATTTTATTTTTTAATTGGGTAAGGTACTTCACAATCAATAAGGAAAAGCATACCTTAATTATGAAAAATACACCATATAGATATAGATGGATGAAAACAGATTACCACCACCAGGAATTTAGACAACTTCGTCAAAGGAAAACTTCTTGAAAATGATGATAAAGTGAAAAGAGCGTTTTCAGATTTTGTTTCACTTCAAAGATCAGAGTTTTTTAGTTCGGGGATAAAAATGTTATATAAATTCAATTTAATTAATTCTTTAGGGTTAGGGTTAGGGTATTGGAGTAGGTGCTCAACCTCTTGGTTATTAGCACCGAATAAATTTGTAGTAACAGATTTGTTTTACTCTTTTTTCTTCTTTTTATTATTTATTTTTCCTTCTATTTTTTTTATTTATTTTTTTAAATTTATTTATTTTTTTTTGTTTATTTATTTTTTTTATTATTCTTTTGTTGACACATTCTGAATTAGTGAATTTATTCCAATTTTTTCTTTATTTATTTATTATATATATATATATATATATATATATATATATATATATATATATATATATATATATATATATATATATATTTTTTTTTTTTTTTTTTTTTTTTTTTTTTATTACTACTATTATTTTTTTTGTTTTCTTTCTTTCTTTATTTTTTTTTCTTATAGTTCCGGGAGCAGAGAACATTCTTTGACGAACCTAATCAGTGAACTAACTGTTTCACTAGAGTCCTTCAAGCTCTCACTCAACGATCAAGCTAGGTTAAGTTTATCCATTTGTACATGAAATTTGGGGCAGTTCTCAATTATGTGTTTTATTGAGAGAGGCACTCTACACATGTCACACATTGGTACGGGCTGCCTGAGGATGAGATGGAGATGTGAGTCTGCTATGTCCCATGCGAAGTCTCGCCAAAGAAGTTTCCTCGCGGCGATTACTTTGCAATGATGTATTCCATGGATCAGGCGATTGCTTGATATTTCTTAATTTATTGGTGTTGTCAAGTTCCGACCACATCTGTTCCCATGTCTGATATATTTTGACCTTAAGGTAATTTTTTACGTCTTCCTTGATGTAAGTTGGGTGGATTTGGACGTTTGACAATGCAGCTTCTTTCGCAGCCCGATCCGCTTCCTCATTGCCATCAATGCCTACGTGGGATGGAATCCACAAGAACACTAGTTCTTTTTTCAGTATTTTTAAATCTCCCACATATTTTCTGATCTTATTAATTAGTGGGTTATCAATGCAAATATTATGAAGGCTCTTAAGGGCGGATAGAGAATCGGTGCATATAACGAACTTTGACTCATCACGTGACCTAATGAATTCAAGTGCATTTAATATTGCTACAAGTTCCGCAGTATATACGCTACTTAGGTTAGGCAGTTTGAATTTAAGGATACTTACAGGTGTAACAATAGACAGCCCAACTTGATCATTAATTTTGGAGCAACTTGATCATTTAATTAATTCTTTAATAGTTTCACGTATTTTTATCTTTAACTGTATTTAAAAATTCTTTCATTGATTTTAAAAATGGAGATAAGTGAAAATCGTGTGTTGCCTGCACCAGATTTTTATCCTACTATAACTACTTATCTCATACTTATAGTTTACTATTCGCTCATAGTCTTCTTTTCCAAAGATTAATGATCATTTCTTAACTCTATAATGCTAATGATTGAATGCATTTATGTATTAAAATAATCTCATTAAATAAAGAGAAATATGAATAATTTATCATTATTGTTCTGGATTTCATACTTTCCTGTTCATTACTAGGTATATTTTCCTCCTTGAATCCTTCATGTCAATTATTGTTAGACTATGTTTGTGATCGGAAAAAAAAAAAAAAAAAAAAAAAAAAAATCTGAAGATGCTAATTGTCCCTAGTACAATAAATTTCATCTTTACTCCAATACATTATGATGAAGTCCCAATTATTCGATACTTCTAAACGTTTCCTCCGGAGCCAATCAGTTGCTGGAAATATCGGACAGTGCTTTCCTTCTTTGAAGCAGCACACTTCTTTCATTTCTATTCAGACCTGTTTAGTCATCTTATTTCTAACCCTTTATACATATCGTCTTCTAGAGAATTCCTTTTTCAATTGCTGAAGGAATGCTTTTTAGTTCAAAGAACCAACAAATTTATTGTATTTTATTTGTTTATTTTTTATAACTTTGCATTTCCTCAGCATTTGGCATATTTAACCACTCGGACTGAATGAGGCGAGGGTTACTAGCGTCCAATACCTCTGAAAAATGTTGCATATATAATCTCAATTGACCAAGGCCGCCTATTTGAGAGCGAACTTTTTACGAAATTGTTGAACCTCCTAGGAACTCGGCGATGTCGGACCACTGCATACCATCCTCAGAGCAATGGCGCTATCGCGAGAGATTGCATAGAACTTTGAAAGCCGCCCTAACTGCACATCTCATTAACTTTAGATCTTGGACGGAACTATTGCCCACAGTCCTCCTCGGCTTGAGAGCAGCTATTAGGGATGACAACTGCACAAGCGCCGCAGAAATGACCTATGGTCAACCCATGAGACTTCCTGGGGAACTGTTGGAGTCGACTTCAAAACCAGAGGAACCTGTTGGATTTCTGCGTAGGCTAAGGGTACACTTCAAGCACCTGAAGCCTGCCCCGCATAGACCGAGTAAAGGGCCAACCTTCACTCCGAAGGACTTAAGGACATGCACACACGTCTTCTTACGAGACGACACGACCAGGAAACCACTGAGTCCTCCCTACTATGGACCTCAACTTGTGATCGAGAGAGGGGAGAAGATGTTTGTGATCCTGCTCGCCTCCGGACAGAAGACCGTCAGCGTGGACCGCCTGAAGCCGGCCTACATCTTGGAGGACACCACCACTCCAGCCTCGTCGCCACCGACTACATCGCGACCACAACCTCCACAATCTGGCAACGCCCCCGCTGAAACAGAAGCTGACCAACCCTCATCGGACAGAACAACTCGAAGAGGACGTCGCATTCGACTCCCTGTTCGCTTCTGTGACGAGATCATTAGGGGGGAGTGATGTAACGGTTGCACTGTCAATCAAAACATGGAGGTTACACGACGGTTTTTCAGGTCCCTCAGTGTTTCCAGGTGGAAAGTAATTTAATTATTAATATTAATTGTTTACCTGCAACACTGAGGTAATCACCAATTACCTGCATTTTGTGCATCGTGTGTAGCTTGTTGTTTTGTGGTGATATAACTAAAAATCTCGTGTGTGTAGACTTGTAAAACATTCCTTTAAAATTTAATTTATTATCAAGAAGAAGTTTGTTTTTTTATTTCTTATCATTTTAATTGTGTTTTTAATCGTTTTTCATTTATTTAAAGTAACTTTTATTTTCGAACTTTATTTATTTTATTATTATCCAACATCCATCAAAAGTCTATTGTCGGGTTCGAACCTCGAAAGTACAGAGTCAGCCACGACCGATTTTAGGCTTCTGTCTTCGTTAGTTCTGAGTGCATATACCTACTCAAACATATTTGGGATAACGGGAAAAACGAGAAAATAGTTACCGAAATTAAATGTGAAAGGAAAAACTTATTAATTCATCAATATATTAGTTAATATTCTATCCTGCAACAAACATAGGGTTTTACGTTATGTTAAACGATTTTCGTTTAAGTATAATGACGGTATATAAATAAGTTTTGTTCAGCGTGTACTTTTTTTTTTTTTTTTTTTTTTTTTTTTACCCTGTTTTCGAAAATTCCTTATTTATGTATGTATATATGCTTTGGGTTTTAAAATAACATCATATCGGTTTTGAATATTTCAATTTAATTCTCTCTGAATTTCTAAAATCATGTTTACTTGGTCAATAGACAATACCAAATATATATGGGATAACTGGTTAAACGAAAAAATGGTTACCGAATTCAAACCGAGTGAATGAAAAACGAAAAGCATTATCTGAATATATTCGATGATGGTTTTTAAATTGCCCAGTCATTGGAGTTATTGGAGATGCAACGGTCTGTAAAAGGGGAAACAATCGAACGAATAACATGAAACACACATAGGGTACAACTTTTCCTTTAACTGCAACTAGTTTGAAACTGTTTAACGACTCGATATTGCGACTCTAACTGTTAGATCATTGAGTAGAAGAAATTCATCGACCTTAAATCTACAATTTTTATTTAATAATCTTTAGTTTATGTAATATATTTGTTTAATGTTCTATTATTTGATCACAGAAGCAATACGTTATAAATTAATATTAAATTTTATTTCGAAACCTTAATGGTAAAATTAATTTTGGTTTATTATTGAAATTAATAAACCTTCGTAATCGACCAAAAAATTAAATGTAATGACCTCTCTCAAAAATTGAGGGAATACGTTTCAAGATACGTAGAATCCCTCTCCCCCCCCAAAAAAAAAAAAAAATATCCTTTTGTCTGCCATCTAAATTTCTCCGAAACTACTTGACTAATTTTTCTCGAAATTCGCCATAAAAATACTAGAGCATGCAACGATGATCCTAACACCTATACGTTGATATCAGCTGGTTACTTTCAAAATGACGGCCGCTTAAATTTTATTTAATTCAATAACTCAGTTATTTCTTAAGATAGAGAAAAAGTAAAAGTCAGTAAAGCGCGGTAAACAAAAAAAGAAAAAACATTTAAATCTTGGCTTAATTATATGTGCTATGTTTTTGACCGGCTGCTTATCTAAGGCAGCGGCACCTTCAAAAACTAGCTTACTTACTATATTTAGTCAATATATAAACTATATTTAATGATACCGTTGGATCTCCTTTTCAAAGGTATCGTGTTTACCAATCCAATAGGTGGCATGCCGGATAAGATTTAAGTAAACAAGATTCAATTAATACGTTATTATAATTATTAACTTACACATATAAATTATATTAATACATTGCCTATCACTTTGATTGAGAATACTGAGGGACATTTTCACTACTACCTTTGCCATACAATATTACAAATAACGATATACCTTTGAAACACTTAACCGGCTGGCGAAGGTGAAATCAGTCTTAGGTCCCCTTTCTCGGCATCATCCTCCAGCTGCTCTCAAAACCCCGACGGCCACCTCCTCTTCTTGTAGATGGAACCCGACTCACTCTTCCTGAGGATAAAACTTGACTAACTCTTCGGATCTTCTCTCTCATTCTCGTCACCTCGGGTGGGCTGACATGGGAAGTGCCCCGGTTGGCGGTATAGCCTTTGTGCTATTATTGTTATCTTTTTACCACTCTTAATATTCTTGTTGACCGCCGTTGGGGGAAACTACCAGGGGTTTCTGGTACCGCTGGGGGGCCCATACTGATGGGAAATCGAGAGGGCTAGATAAACACCTTTTAATGTTTTGCCGACAAAGGTTCGTTATCTTTAATTGTTTAATATTAAAATTATGTAATAATGAACACCCCTCAGTACCCTCAATACATTACATATGAACTTAATTTACAACCAAGTATAAATGTTTTGATTCCATCATATTGTCTTATTTATAGTATCATATCTTTGCAAATATGCATAAAATACTATCGGGATTTTTTTAGGTTTTCATACATGTGACCTAATCTTCGTAGTGAATGGATATTGAATATTCATAAAAGCAGCTTATGAGCAACAAAAAAAAAAAAAAAAATCATACTAGCATTATGTATCTACATAAGCAATAAACATTTTAATGGATTGTAAACCCTATTCAAACTTTGTTCAAGTCCATTTAATAGTCATAAAGGTTATGTCCTTGTTCATGAAATTGCCGTCATTAATAAATGATAAAGAAATTTATCGGACCAACCGTCTTCGGTTTTTTAACTGTTCTGTCTAAGCCGTTTATAGAGTATTAGACAAAGCTATATTATTCAAATTGTTACTAACCCATCAATAAAATAAAACTACAATTTTATAAGAAACATTTTATTACTAAAAGCTTTTTTTTTAATTTAAACATATTATTGAAAATAAAATGAAAAGTAATAATATTTAGATAAAATTTCAAATAATATTTTAGTGCTGTTAAATACTCGTGTTATCTACGAAGTTATTTGCTATGTGAAATGTATAGTTTTAATTGTTTGAGGCCTCTAATATGATTTTTTCCCTAATTGACTGACCTTGGACATGTCATTACTCAGTGCCGCTTAATGTTTAGTTATTTTGCCTCTAATTATATGAAAAATCTGGTGCTTAGAACACACCACTTTCAATTACACTCCTTCTAAGAATTGTTAAATTAAGTTCGACTTGAAAAAACGTTAATGGATTAAATTAAATTTCGATGGAAACATGTGTTCCTATCGAATAAACTAAATATAGAAATTATTATGTAATTTAATTACATATGTTGATACTTATTTCGTCTTTTTTTTATTTTGTTATTTGCCTCTACCCTACAGGGTCATTGGCAACTGTGGTTTTCTATATTTGGTTGTAATACTTGATTTCTTTTAAATAATTCAGTAACTTTTTTACCTTGTCTTCATCATCATTCAATATATCTTTTAGGGTTCCTGTTAGTTTAATATTACGTCTTGATGTTTCGAAAAGGGTACAATTTAATAATAGATTGTCGTCTTTTAGCATTATGTTTTACAGCTTTGTATATAATATATCATATAGCTTTCCCGCGGTATATTATACACCTATATTACTGTTCTTATTTCCCAAAACCCAAAAATATTGTTTTGCTCTTTTCTCCTTTAGTTGGTTATCCTATCGTGTAATTGTTTTTCATTAATGCCTTTAAAATAATAAGTTTCGTTTTTACGTATGTTTATGTACCGCTCTATAAATAAACATTATATACCCTACTTTGAGACCGGCAAATCCACTAGAGATCACCTGCTGCAGAAATCAGAACAAATCCTATTCGAAAACAACACATCATGTCTCGGGAAATAGGAATATTTGTCAGATAACTGCAGAGAACTGAAGGTAATGGCATGCCACAGAGCACACCCTAACTTGGAAAACAATGTCTGGTCCGATGTTGCAGCTCTGGTGATGGCTCACATTTTTGAGCCAAAACATCTGCAAAATTAAAATATTTTTCCGGCAACTAAATCCTAATTATTTCTATATATAATTATTTCAATAGTCAATTATACATCCTCTATATAGTCGGTAATATAAAATGGCGAATATGGCATTAACTTAGGTGTTGCACATAACAATGTAATACTGTTTAATTTAAAAAAATATGTTTGCAACGAAACTGATGGTAATTCTTTAAACTTTTTTTAACTCAAGCTGTAGAAAAAGGCGCGGTGTCAAAAAATCAACCAATATATTTCTTCCCAAGAAGATACGCTGATTCAATGAATATTTAAAATAATAATAATGAATGATAGCGGAAAATATTGTTATACACTTTTAATAATTTAAGCATAACGTAAATTCGTGCCAGTAAACTTATAAACCAAAATGAATGAAACTTTAGCTAAATGGTGTTAAATTAAAGAAAATAATTAATAATTGAATCAAAATGAGAAACATAGAAAAAATTAAATACAACAAAAATGTCTATACTGATCTACGATGACGCTTAATACTCTTGGTTGTTGGCTTACTACATACACTTCTAAGAGTCGCTGTGGCGATGTATATTGTAGGCCGGGCCTAGCTGGGTTCGCTCTACTGTCTTAATATTAAAAGTATAAACACTGCACTGTGTACTAATTTAAGTATATAGAAGAGGTCTTGCAAGGGCAAAGACTGAGCGAGGAGATAGTCCAGTGTGGATACGACGCTATCAACCATTTGTTTATTTAAAACAACTGAATTATGTTAAATTTAACATTCAAAATTAAATGTATTTTATTTTTCAGTTGAAAAAAAAACAAAACTTTTTATTAATTTTTTTAAATCTTTATATTTATTATTTGCACCTGTCAAGCGCTATAAGTGACAATAAGTAAATGTGCTACAGAATCAATGTACAAAACTGGTGTAAGAAATGGAAATCAAAAATTAACCATGACAAGTCACAACATGTTATATTTATTTTAAGACACGGAACCTGCCCTTCAGTTTATATAGACAACCACCAGATACCACAAACAAATACAGTAACGTACTTGGGACTAATCTTTGACAAAAGATTGACATGGGGCCCACACGTCAAAACAAAACGCAAAACTTTAAACTTTCGACTCAGATTATTATATTCGATACTGCTATGTATCGAGAATATTGGGAGGTGCAGAAATATTTTTGATTTGTACAAAATAGAGTAGTTTCCGGGCGACAAGCAGGAAGGCTTCTTAGAAGGGCTATACAAAAAATAGACCCCTCCACTCGTACAACAGGGATAGCGGAGTACCGGAGGAGTCTGAGCCCGGACGGGAAGAAAAGAGGAAGTCAAGCACGGAAGTCGGAAGTCGGGGTCAAGCAGTCATATCTGAAAGGTATCTATATGCAATATTATGTG
The DNA here is from genome assembly GCA_023052935.1 of Piezodorus guildinii. Classification (NCBI taxonomy): domain Eukaryota; kingdom Metazoa; phylum Arthropoda; class Insecta; order Hemiptera; family Pentatomidae; genus Piezodorus; species Piezodorus guildinii. The sequence continues at coordinate 34,675,270 of CM041296.1, read as the reverse complement.
GTAAATACCTCAGTATTCTCGATAATAACAATACCTCAAATGTACGATGTTTTTATGTATAATAATAAGTGCTATTTGATAAATAAAATGTATATTCTAAGTAAATTACTTTATTACCCTATATGCCGACGAAACATAGTATTTTATGGCATCCAGCTTGTGGGACGAATTTATCAATTCTTTATTAGTATCGAAAATTTATAAGTTAATTAAAAGTCAATGTTATAAGTGGTATTAGGGTAATATTGTCATATGTATTATATAAGAATCTGATATTAATACTTCATTAATTTATATTTAATTGTTAGCATCTTGTGCGCCTCCCTACTGTTTTAAGGTCTTGAAAGTGGTTAGTTTTTTAAAGTGGTTTTATGAAAGTTGTTAGATGTTTGTTATATATGCCTTTTGTTCGTGTAAGCGTTTAAACCACCCTTAAAGGTTTTTGAAGATTAGCCAGGGTTTTGTTTTTTATTATTTCGCACACGATTTTTTACTATGGCTTCCAGAGTAGATGAGCTACCAAAGCCAAAATGTTCAGAAGTATCTGATCTGGGGTTGACCGGAGAGTCAGTGATCCCGTGCTCGAATACAACTAAGCCACAGACCAAATTAAGAGGGAAGAAGCTAAACTTCAAAGAAGAAGAAGATATTTTTTTTAAACGTTTCGAAAATTCAATAATGAATATTCTTGAAAGATTCGATAATTGGGTAAATAATGGATTTGTTCATCTGGAGGAGAATATTGGTAGCATTGAAAATAAGAAAAAAAAGAAAGATCCTTTTGAAGATAAAATAGAAGTGAACACCGATGAAAGACTCCCAGAAGAGATTAAAAAGAAAAATAATTTCATAAATGAGGAACTGCAACCTGAAGAGACCCCCACTCAAACTCCAAATAAATATTTTAATGCCAATTCCGGAAAAACACCATCTACTGAGGATGAAGCAGAATCTCAGTATGAAGAAATAAATGACCAGGAAAGTGAAAAGAAAGAAAGTAAAAAAGAAGAAGATAACAACCCGAAAATTCAAGAAAAACTCCATTCTCTAAAGACTCCCACTACTCAAAATGAAAATAAAATGTATAGTGAAAAGACGGTTGAAACAGAACCAAATGCAAAACTCGATCTTACCACTAATGAGAAATTTAAAATAATATTGATTCCTCAAGAAAATCCTGAAAAGTTCAAAGAAGAAAGTGTCCCTTATCAGAAAACCTTCCAGACTCAATTTTTATCTCTGAAATCCCTTATTCTATTCCGGAGTCAAGAATATAAATCTAAACTGTTCAATTTAAAATTAAATACATTTTCGATTCCACTTGCTCCTAACAACACAGTACTTGATGTTTATAGAAAGGTGCCGGTTAAAGAAATAATAATTGTTATTTTGATATATGTAGGTTATAAAGGTTATATGATCTTAGACCATGTTAGAAAAGGCCTCATACCATATTATTTTGGCTTACGGCAGTCTTTATCCGTTTCCAGAGGATAAAAAGGGGTAATTAGCGTCCCCTCCGTATGACGAGCTTACAGCGTTTAGCCTGGGCCATGTTCAGGTTAAACCTTACTGGAAAAATTGTAAATAGATTGTACATACAATGTAAATATTAGGATTAAGTTATTTGTATGTAAAGATTAGGATTTAAGATTAACTTGATTTGATATTTTATATGTAAAAGGAATGGGTCTCAGGTATAATTACCGTGTTTAATTACCTTTTAATTATTTAATTGAATCACCCTTTAATTGGAGTAGATATCCGTACTCCTTGTCATTCTAAGATGATACACGTATTTTTAACTTCCAATAGGTTTTGTAAAAGGGAAGAACCCTGAATGTGGAGTAGCCGTGGGCCTCCTAATATCCCGAAGGTGGGAATAATATTTGTTGTTTCTTGACGGTAATGTCTTTTATGTAATTTTTGTGGTTAAAAGGTCAACAGAAAGTTAAGCTATTTTTATTATTATTTTCTAGTTAAAATCTGAGATTCATTCCACTTCTTAAGACTACCCTGATTGTGACGCTAAAATCTCTTCTATATTCATACCATTCATTTAACACTGTTATAGCTTTATATTATAAGTATAATTTAAAAAATGATGAGAATACTGAGGATGTGTTATTAGTGTAATATGACTATTTGAAAGAAAAGAGGTTTAACAGGTACCTTAGAGACCTAGTAGTAGATTCATTTTGGTTTTAATAATTTGCCACATGATAAGAAAATATCCAATGAATATTATATGTTGTACTTGTTACTATTATATTATGTATTATGCATTACGTTAATCAACTGATTATCTGAAAGGAAAAAAAAAAGAAAATTCATTTCATAAGCACAGCATTTCATGTAAAATATAATAATTTTAGCGTTATGATATTTTTGTGATGGAAGAAGATTATGTATATTAAACTCTAAAGGACTTTGTAACTGCCTAAGTAGATTCAGTGAAAGGTATTGAATACGAACAGTAAATAAATACTTTTATAAGAAAAACTGTATTAAAAAAAAGTGCTATTATTATATTTAAATGTTTGTTTATTCTTAGAGGTCATGTTTTATTTGATTCTGACTTAAGATGATGTACAGTATTATAACTAGTTTAATTCTTGTAATTTTATGTTTTGATAATTAAAGAAAAATCAAAAACCGTTCGGTTTTTAATTTTTCTTTCCTCGCAGGTTAGGTGAATGCTATGTATCGAGAATATTGGGAGGTGCAGAAATATTTTTGATTTGTACAAAATAGAGTAGTTTCCGGGCGACAAGCAGGAAGGCTTCTTAGAAGGGCTATACAAAAAATAGACCCCTCCACTCGTACAACAGGGATAGCGGAGTACCGGAGGAGTCTGAGCCCGGACGGGAAGAAAAGAGGAAGTCAAGCACGGAAGTCGGAAGTCGGGGTCAAGCAGTCATATCTGAAAGGTATCTATATGCAATATTATGTGGTAAATACCTCAGTATTCTCGATAATAACAATACCTCAAATGTACGATGTTTTTATGTATAATAATAAGTGCTATTTGATAAATAAAATGTATATTCTAAGTAAATTACTTTATTACCCTATATGCCGACGAAACATAGTAATACTACATAAACATTCTAAATTACGCATAAGACAGAAGCTTAACGTGTATACTTATTTATTAAAACGTATATGGACTTACGCATGCCAAATTTACGGACCTGCTAAAAAGACACACATTCAAAAAATACAAACCTTTCAATCCAAATTTTTAAGACTGACAACGAACTTACCACCTTATGTTTCAAACGATACTCTTCATACCGACCTACGCATTCCGATTACAACAAACCACATTCGAATGTCGTACAAAAGATTTTACGACCAACTACATGGACACACTAACCAATTTGTTCAAAATATGGCTACAACTGACATCCCTGACATAATTCGGCGTAGACTGAAAAGGAGTTGGATGAGGGACCTCCTAGCCTAAAATAATAGTTCCTGTTTGAATGTCAGGAGGATGCACCACTGGGTGCTGTCTCCCTCATGCCTAACAATGCCATGTCTCCTTGTTTATAAAATCCCATTTGCTTGTTGTAAACATTTTACAGGTGCAAATAAAATCATTATTAACAAAAAAAAAAAAACATAAGCAGCGGTCATGATGGGCATGGAAAAGGTAAATGCCCAGCAGCACCGTCCTAGGCTTTAATTTAGGAGAGAAAGTCTCTCATCCAGCTCCTTTTCAGTCTTCTCCTAACAGGTGTTTCAGTTGATGACATATCCTTTATTAGTCTATTGTCGTATCCGTGTAATTTCCTATGAAAACACGAATATATAGTTCGTATGTGTTCGTCAACTGTTGGTTGTACAGTTAACGAACACATACTAACTTACAACTCATACAATTTAGATTTCAGATTAGATAGAATATAAAAACAAATTAAGAAAGACAATTTCTGCTCGGAAACACAATACAACCGGTGTGTAATGCCACTGACAGACCGCTGCATCCCTGGTGTTCCATGTCAGTTTCACGCAGCGATATTGTTTTGCTTCTCGGAACAGAACTTCTGTTATCTATTATTTATATTGATTCTATCTAATCTGAAATGTTAGTAAAGGTAAATTTTATATATCAAATTTAAGGAAAATAAATTACAAAAATACCCTACAAAAACTCATTTATAATTGTATCTCGCTTCGGGGCAGTAATTCACTATGGTTTATCATTTAGAAAAGCTAAGTTAGATCTCAAAATAATTTTATATGTCAATTTTTTTCTGGTCTTTCCATTTAGGAAATTTCTATAGCCAACAATGCGTTCTGCTTTACGAAAAATGTTTGCGTTTTATTTTGTTGTATATGTATTGATATTTTTTTTTTATTTATTTATTTATAGTAACTTACAACTGTACTAAAAAATACAATAAGTAAATTTGTAGAATGAATATAAAAAGTCATGAAAATGTCTTGAGAAAGAACCACCCAGTGGTAGCACTTCACTAACTATTTTAGCGCAGTAGGTCCCGAGGCCATCTTCTTTTCAGTCGCCTTGGAGGGTTATCAGGGATATCTGAGGAAGATAAATTACGGACAAGTGGGTTTGTATGGGCAGGGAGTTTAATATGGAAAGAGGAGTATCTATCACGGGCTATGTCTGCAACAAATGGGATGTTTAGGTCATTATGGAGGAGTTGATTTTTGACAAAATAAGGAGCATTCAGGATTTTGGATTGTAAGGACTGGATGCGGGGTATTGATATATTAAAAATAATTTTAATTTTTTGTAATTTCTTTGGAAATACTTAGAAAATCACCAAGTCGTTATATGAAACCCAAAGTTTCCTTAAACTTATCTAATAACGATTCTAAACAAAGTTAAATGCAGCAAAGATAGATATATAAAGATGTATATAAGGATAATTAGTTACAGAGACATTTCTCTAAAATAATCGACAAAACTTATAAATTTACATGATATAAAAATGAGCTAACAATTTGTCAATCATACCATTTAAAGTGAATTTACAAAGAAACAAAATGACGTTAAAATGGGTGATATATCTTAATTAGAACGAGAATTACAGACTTTTGTCCCGAAGAATTGCTTTTGGAACCACTGTGGAACGGTACTAACTTGAGGGCAGTGGAGGCACTCTTATCTGGTTAATCCCTACTCTATTGAATAGTACTGCTTACGTAAACCAGTAAATAAAATACTTTTCTAATTTCAAAACTATTTTTGATTTAATAAATTTTTTAAATTCCAAACAAAATACAAAGGAAAAAAATAACGTTCTGACTCAAACTAAAAATGTTAAGCCAATTTAAAAATTCCTTAATTGATTTCAATAACCGATGTGAATGAAAGTTGTATATTTCGAGCACCAAATTTTGTATTTCATGGTAAAATAATTGCAGGCAATTTTGTGAAATCCCGTTGAGAATCTGAAATCAGAAAGGAGAATCTGCGAAGTGCATATGGGTTTTTAGAGGAGGCCATATGTTTACCCCTCGGAAATGGCTCCTGGTTCTAGACAGATTTACAGCTAGAGGGGAAGTACTATATCCACTGCTATAGCCTTAAAGAATAAATGAGCCAATAGGATGGGGCGATAATGGAAAGCTAAGAAATAATAGCTGGATAAAGGACAGAGGGAGGTGGAGGTGGGAAGGGAGTCGGAATTTAGTGGTGATCCACCCAGTCCCAATATCCTGTAGCCTCTCTGATGGATGATTTTAATATATCCCAATATAAATAAAGAGAGCGATTGGTCCTTGCCTTTGGATTTCCTAACCAATCCTCTTCCTTTCTATGATAGCCTCCTTCTACTCCATTTGTGCTGTCTACTGTCTCCTGTCTATCTTCGTCTTCAGCTTTTCATTTTTTTTTTCTTAGGAAGGGCAACACACGACTTTCACTTAACTTGACTTTTTTTTTTTTTTTTTTTTTACTTTACAAGTATAATATAATATAATACAACAAGTAAATTTGAGTGTAATATAAAAAGGCATGAAACACATTTAGAGAAGCTTCACAATGGAAGCACTCTAAAAATATTCTAAACTTGAAGGTCTAGGGGCTATCTTTTTTTCAGGATTGTCAGGAATAGAAGAGGAAGAAAAGATTTAAATTAAAGGATTAGGGCGGGAATGGAATTTGTCATGAAATAAATGGTATCTCGATCGGGCCAAATCAACAACATATAAAACATTAAGATCATTGTGGATGAGTTTATACATGATAAAGTTAGGAACATGAAGGATTTTACGAAGGATTTTGGATTGGATCGGGAAAAATTCGACAGTTTAGTGGAGCCCCAAAGCTCTACTCCGTAAGTCCATATCGGCCTTATGATAGTCGTGTAGATGAGTCTTTTGTAGTTGAGTGGAAGATTAGAATGTTTGTCTAGTAAGTGTTGAAGTAGTCGAAAACGTCGTGCTGTTTTTTGTCGTTTCAGTATTATATGAGAGTTCCAAGTGAGACGCTTGTCAAGGTGCAAACGTGGCTTTTAAAATCAATATAACAATTAATAAATAGAGCTCAAAAAGGTTTGAAGAATGTCATTTACTCATCATTGTCCTAAGTTTTTTTTAGTTCAATTTTTGTAAGATATAGTTTTGGCCGATTTCATAAGAAGTTGATTGATTTATTTCATTTTGGCATTTTAAAATACACACACAGATATTTTTGTGGTACTTGGTTATTTGGAATCAAGGGACCCTAAAACGTGTATTTCTGCTGAAAACTGGAATTAAAAAAATTTTACGATCGCAATACTTCCCCTTACTATTTATTTCACATATAGACCGTTTCAAGGAGGCTGTGAAGAGAGATGGTTTGGTCGATACCAATCTTAACTATAACAACCTTACGGTTATAGTGTCCTTTTCTGGCTACATAAATTGTTATACCCTGTTATAATTATTTGAAAATAATAAAATATTGTGTAATAACTTGCATTTTTTTTTAATGCAGTGCAACACAACTGGATATAAATAATTAGCAATAAAATGTGTTAAAATATATTGTTTGAGCTAGTGAAAGAGCCTGAGAATTTATTGGGGAAAACTTGCAGATTAATCCTTCAAAGTTCGGAGTGATACAGGGCTTTTTTGTTTGTCACGAATAAAACACAGCCAAGTGCCATAATTTAATTTTAAAGGAACTCTAATGCTGAATGGCATGCATTTGGTTCTAATGTAATATATTAGATTGAACCCAATTAATTCTGTAGGATTTTATAAAATTTAACCTTTGACGTTAAAGCTTCTACTTACAGGATGTTGCTCGCCATTCATTAATGTCTTTGACTGCTCGCCTGTACCTGCACAGCTCCTATTATTGTTTAATTCGTTACCTTTACTTCCGCATTCCCTCGGAGCCTTGAAATGGCGATCTGAGCCTTGTGGGAGCCGAGGCGGCAGCAACAGATGGAATAATCTTTGTTCCTTCCAAATCAGCGGTCCGTTTTATTGGCTGGATTTATCTCTGCCCGTGTCTCTTTTTTTCCATTTGCTCTCGGATAGAAAGATTTACAGAAGCGGGAGCGACACCATTCTGCTTTCTGTTTACCGCATTGTATTCTCCTATTTCAATATGGCCCGTGTTTATCTCACCGAATAATCTTCCCTCTGTTATTTATCCCGTCAGTTTTTACGTGAGATGGCAAAAGGAATTCGATAAAGAGACATCTCATATATTGTTTTATAAAGTCGCTTTGATTGGAAGTAAAACAATAAAATCAACTGGTTTTATACATATTTTTTTTATTTAAACATATTTATTGATATTTACAACTGTATTATTATATACAACAAGTAAATGTGATGAACATAGTAAACTGACATGAAATACATGTAGAGAGCATTGGAAGCACTCTAAAAATATTCTAAACTAGAAGGTTTAGTTTTTCAGACGCCTCGGTGGATTATCAGGAATCTAAGAGATGTAAGAGACATGATAGAAACTAGTGGATTAGAGTGCAAATGGAGTTTTTCGTTGAATGATTGATACCTGGTTCGGGCTGATTCAAAAACATTTGGGACATTAAGGTCTTTAAGGATGACCTTATTCGTGACAATGTAAGGAGCCTTAAGGATTTTACGATAGATTTTCGATTGTAAGGATTGGATACGAGAAGAATTCGATGGTTTAGCAGAGCCCCATAGCTTTTTTCCTTAAGTCCATATTGGTATCATGATGATCATATAAATAAGTCTTTTGTAATTAAGTGGAAGGTTGGAGCGTTTGTCAATAAGTGTTGAAGTTGTCGGCAGTTTCTTGTCGTTTCAGTCATGTACTGGGATTCCAAGTTAGACGTTCGTCAAGGTGGAGTCCTTGGTATCGGATCTGTTCAACAGGTTCTAGTTGAGTGTCATGAAAGGATACTATAGGGCAGGAAGTAATAAACCTTTACGACGAAGGGTAAAGGTTATTAGGTGGTTTTAGAAGGTAAAGGTTTTAGAATTTATTTTAAATATATTAAATTAAAATTAAATTTTATTAGTTGTTTGAATTAAATCTAATCCTGTATGATCCATTTTAGAATTTTTATGCTGTTATGTTGGCCCTCTACATTGCTTAGCTGTGAGTCACTCCCTGTGTAATCAAATGGGACGCTACACGCGACACTATTGGTTGGATCCACAATCAAATATCTCAGATTAAAATGTGCCTATTGGCCATGCTGATTTTTAGTTTTATAGAAATATTAGTCAATATTCCTTGTTTCATAATAACTGTTAGATGTATTATGTGAATCGAATATATTATCTAAGCTTGACTTCGCTGATCTGTTTTGATGAAGTAATATTTCAGAAGTGGAAGAAGGACAATCTTGCTATCGTTCACTTGTAGAAAGCGTAAAATGGAATCGACGGAACTCTCTTACTCCTTAAAGTCAAAGTCAATAATTAACCGGCAATATTCGTTATTTGATGATAACTTATTTGTATATTTTATTAGTTAATTTTAAATAGGATTGCGTAAAAAAAAAGTAACAAATTATATCGATAAATATTATGCTAGAGGTAATAAATTGAGTTAAACAGCTGTGTGGTGACCTTATGAACTTGGCTAAATCGTCTCCTTACCCATTACGAACCACAGACATGTACTAAACCTGAAACCCTTAAGGGATTGTAGTATAAGAGTTTATGTTTTCTCTCCTCTCCCTCGAAATGGTTAGTTATGGTATATTAAGCCCAATATAAAAATAAATAAATAACTGCACCTCCACAACCCACTTAATTCAGGCTCAAAGAGATTCGTACTCTTTTAAGGCCAACGGCTATGAAGGCAGATTTTTCTCCAATTTCCCGGTACCCACTTTAAAAAGGCTCCAGGATATTATAAATATAATGTCATAACATAATAAAAATTTCTGCCTCAGCCGGGGTTCGAACCCGGAACTCGCAGAACAGTAGGCCAGCCCTCTATCTACTAGACCAGGCCGCTCCCTGTAAATTCCTTTAAATATACTTTATAATATATTTAGTTGTTGTTAAAAAAAAAAGCTGTTATATATTTTATACAATGAGTTTTATATTTTCTTAGTTTCTGTATTTTACAACTTACACCAGGTCTGAAATTGTGAAGGAAAATTTCGAAAAAAAGGAGAAAAAATAACGAACATATTTAGATAGATCTCTTATAATGTAATCAACAAAATGTTTAATAAGGATATTGTAAAATTTAGTCTACATGCCTCTTCCTCATTTTTAAGCGCCGAAAACCGTAACATTATGGCAATAAAATTTCACAAACCTACTTAAAAAGATTTAGAGCAGTTTGCTTAAATATTTTTCAACTTACACCAGATGTAAAAACTTGTAAAAGAAAATTTCGAAAAATAGGAAAAGAAAAATATTACGAACATATTTAGATCAATTAAAAATAGTCAAATTTGTAACAACATATCCCTTTCTCATTTATAAACACCTAAAATCGTAAAAATGGTAGCACAGTAACATTATGGGCAATCAAATTTCACAATTCAATTTGAAAATAGGTAGAGCAGTTAGCTTAAAAATTGGTTTAACACCTATAAAACGGTCCTGTAGAACACATCATTGCGTCTTAGCCGATTTCTAATATCTTTACGACAGCATACCCACTCTGTCCTCTGTTTGGTGACAAAAACCATAACGATTCTTGAAGAATTAAAAATGCAAGGCTACGACCCTTGAAAGTTACTCCATCGTAAATTCTATTCGCAATTTTCGGGTGTAATAAAGAAACCATAATGACTAATTTAGCCTAGGGCTTAGGATCATTTCTCATTCCGACTCCTAATTATGACAAACGATGCCGTAATTAAGATTAATGAAAAGTATATTAATAAGTTAGTTAAAGGAACGCTCTCTTCCCCCACCCCTCTCCATTACCGCCTATAATCCTTGTCGAAGCATTTATTTATTTTCACAGTCGTCTTTTTTTTTTCTTTTTTTTTAATTATTTTTTATAGTAGTTGTGTTACACCGATACAAGTAATAAAGTTTAAACATACATCTAAATTATATAATTTTATAACTTTTATTGTATATGCTACAGGTTTGATGCTAAAGCGGAGTTTCATATGGTTGTAGTTGGATGTTATATTGTAATAACTATTAATATTATATACATTTTTTTTATATACATATATTTTTGAATTAATATGAGAGATAAGCCAGAAAAAGAAAAAAAAACAAGAATAAATAGAGAAAAATAATTTAAGGGAAAACAAAGTTAAAAGAAAAAAAATGTTTAAAGAAAAAAATATTATTTTTTTTCGTGTATCGCATGTTAAGATTTTTTTTATATTTTATTTAAAAGAAATTTACAACTGTATTATACAATAAAATACATTAAGTAGATGTGCTAATAGATCAAGTGGGCGTGATACAGTCTTGTGAAGAAACTACCCAGTGGTAGCACTTCAAAGTTTATTCAGCTAAGTAGGTCTCTAGGCCATCGTCTTTTCAGCCGCCTAGGAAGATGATCTGGAATAGGAGATGAGAGTTTGCGGACGAGCGGGTTGGAGTGGACGGGTAATTTGGAATAAAAGGAGGAATATCTAGTTCGGGCTAGATCTGCGACTAATAGGATATTTAGGTCTTTATAAATTATTTTATCGGTGACAAAGTAAGGGGCGTTTAGGAGGATTTTGGATTTTCTTGGATCTTTCGGAGGATTTTGGATTGCAAGAATGGAATGCGGGGAGAATTAGATGGTTTGGTGGATCCCCTTAACTCAATCCTATATGTCCAAATAGGCTGATGATGGTAATATAAATTAATTTTTTGTAGTATGTGAAAAGTTTTGATCGTTTGTCCAGTAAGTGTTGCAGTAAGCGGTATCTACGAGCTGTTTCTTGTCGTTTCAGTCTAGTGTGAGGATTCCAAGTAAGACGTTTGTATAGATGGAGTCCTAGGTACCGGATCTGTTCAAATGAAGTGAGTGGAATATAGTGGGACAGGCGGACATAGGTTTTCGACGAAGGAGGAAGGTAATTTTATGGGATTTAGTAGGGTTGATTTTAATTTTTCACTTTTGACACCATTCTTCAATGGAAGAAATGTGAGACTGAAGAGTTTTGGAAGCAACAGATGGGTCATTTTTACGGATAACACACAAGTGTAATCTGCGTAGGTTGTGAGGACAGTACAAGGATGGATTGAAATATAAGCTGTATATATGGTATAAAGGATTGGGCCCAGAATACTACCCTGAGGTACACCGGAGGACTGAGGAAATATGGATGAGTAGGAAAGGTTATGACTTACTTTAAGGGTTCTATGAGTGAGGTAGGATCGGATTAATAAGAAGTACGGAGGAGAGAGGAATTGGCGAAGTTTGTAGAGCAGCCGTGGTTGCCAAACTCGATCAAAGGCCTGTTTTACGTCAAGAATGGCTCCAGTGAAATACATCCCGCGCTCCAATGTAGAAGATATCACATCCACCGCACGGTGACACTGTTGTATAGTGGAATGGGATGAGCGAAATCCAAACTGGTGGTCAGGAATCACTTGGTTAATATCCAGGATTGGTTAAGATTTTTATACTAAAATTGTCCATTAAGGAAAAAATAGTTTGCTGTGTAAATAGCAACCCAACCAAGTTGGGCAGCATCACTTGTTCTTATTTAATGAAGTGTATCTGTCTACAAATGGACAGTTTATTCTTTTCATTTAGAACATTATTGATTGACTCTATCAGGGTCCAATATTAAATACAGTATTTGAAAATCTTTACAAATTATTACACAATGGGTTATTGTTTCCAAAAAAATACATTAGGGTATAACTTAACTGTTTATAGGCGTTTATCTTATATACAAAAAAAACAATAAATAATTCAAAAGAATATGGCATATCAGTACTGCTAATTTCAATACGCTATATCTCGGCTAGTTCTCAACCAATTTCAATGATTCTTTTTTCATTTTGTAGAAAATTTTATTCTTGATCAAAAGATTATAGTCATGAAAACGGTGGAGGGAAGGATTTTTTGGGCTATTATATATCACTAAGAGCAAAAAATATCGCGCTTTACTGATACTAAAATTGTATTCATATTTGTATTCAATTTTCAAAAATAACTGAGTTGTAGGCGTCTTTATAGACAAAATTTAAATTTTTTCTTTTTTATAATTATTCTTAAAATTTTGGTTAAAAAACACTAATGCTTTTTTTCTCTATCTTGAAAAAGAAACTGAATTAATGAATGATACATTTTAATCGGCCGACATATAACCACCTGATATTAACGTCTAGGTGTTATAATATTTCTGTGGCGAATAAAAAAATTGGTCCACTAGTTTTTGAGTTTTGGAGAAATGCAGCGGAACGCGAATAAACGGATTTTTTTCATGCGTTTGAAACGTAAACCTTCAGATTTTGAGGGACGGGAGAATAATTTTATTTGTTGGTCTATTACAAAGATTTTGTATTAAAAATAATAAACTTGAAGGTTTTGGAATTTCGAAAACGCGTTAAGTTTTCAAGTGAATAAAATTTAATATATTTGGATCTGATGGAAAAGGGTCCGTGTGGAGAAATGCCACTGCAGAGCTTTGGGAAACAAATCTTGGCCCAACAGTAAATCATGGAAGTGGTCATGTTATGGTTTGTGGGTGCATGGCTGCCTCTGCTGTAAGGGCCTGTTTATACTGCACCCGTTTTGAGGGCTGAAGCGGTAGCGGGTTCTACATAATTCTAGCAACCCGATACCGCTACGTTAACGTTACCCCAAAACGCCTGCAGTATAAACGCGCCCAAAAAAATCTCAGTTTATTGAAGGGATAATGGACAGATTTTTATACTATGTCGTTCTGAAAAAGAATTTGAAAAATAGTGCTATCAAAGTGTGGCTTAACAACAATTTTGCATTTTACCCAAGACAATGACCCAAATCATTCTTCATATTTAGCAAAATAATGGTGTTTGTATAATTTGAAAAGCTGTAGAATATGTTGGAAACGGAAGCGAAATAACAAACAAGGAAAAAAGATAAGAAAAACTCTTGAATGTGAATGGGAGAAGATCCAGTATGGATACCCTGAAAAGTTATTGCCTCTATGCCAAATTGTTTGAAGCAGGTGTTAATAAACGACTTCCCTCAAAATGTTAATTTAAAAAAAATTCTTATGTACATATATGCATGTTTATACCCATTTATACGGTTATATAGTATATATAGTTAAAGTGGCTCCTCCCCCCAATTCGCAGAAAATATTTCCTAGGATCATTCCTTTACCAAACCATTAACACTAACCTCCCTCCTTATATCCACAGTCTTCTACAATTTAAATCGTCAATCCACTCCCTCGAAACAAGGTCACGCCATTCTGACATTTACATTCCTACCCATAGAACAACAACTTTTGATCATCCCTTTCTTGTGTGCTCTACTAATCTCTGGAATTCCCTACCTACTCAAATCCGCCATGCTTTTTCTATATCATCATTCAAGTCCCAACTGTTCCAATACCTCCTGTATTCCCAAACAAACGCTCAACAGCGATGACGTTTTATATATCAAATATCAGATTTTGAATGTAAAAAGGAAATATTATTTATTGCTCATACCTAACTTAGTTTATTAATTAATTTTAAATTTAGTTTTGTTCAACAAATGTATGTATCTGAAGAAGTTTATTTATTTTATTCTTTTATTTATTGTATAGATGTATTTTATTTTGTTTATTTTATTACTAAATAAGAATTAATCATGATCATTTGGTCTTTTGGCCAGATACATTGTATACCTTAATTATATATATATTTGTTGTTCTTAAGGGACTATGTCCCAGAATAAAGATTATTATCTATTCTATTCTATATTACAGACTATGTATTTTTTATTTTTCATTTTCATTGTGAGAGTTTTTTATTTTATTTTCTTTAAATGGTGTTTTAATAAGTTCATTGTTTAATTTATGTTTTGTAAGGCTCATTACTGTGATTAAATTTTAAAACAGGTAATTTTATTTAGAAAATTACTTGCATCATTTTCAGTGTAACTCATTGTGTAGACTGTAGGAAGTAGGACATAAGTATGCGTTGAAAAAAAATCTATATATAATGGACTAATGAGAACTCTAAAAATACTCTGTAATTAAATACCGGATTATGCATATGTGAAAAGAAAATGATACCGCGATTCTTGGTTTCCGCGAACTCCTTCTAAGCCACTCGACGGATTTTGATAAGGTTTTTACTATCATTCAGGACATTCTTACCTGAAGGTTTATAAGTCAAAAGAAATTTGACTTTTCTTGAATATGAAATTGAAAGAAATTATTTCTTAAATATGAGTTGTAATATAGAAGTATAATATACCGTTGGAAAGCGCAAGATTCTAGAAAAGTTAAGATGCAATAAAATAAATCGTACAAGTTAATATAAAGTTGTTATTAATTATTCCAACTTTTAAATTTTTTTTTGATAAAAACGGATCTTTCAGTATAAAATTATTGGTATTGTTATGGACAATACTTACTTGACAGACCGACACTTTACTGTAAAAGTAGGAGACGCATTTTCTGGAATAAAACGCGTTCAAGCAGGAGTCCTACAAGGCAGTGTACTGGGACCGTTACTATTTAATATATACACGGCAGATTTACCACAAAATGACCACACCTTACTAGCCACTTTTGCAGACGATACTGCTCTTTTGACATTCCATCAAAACCCAATTCTGGCATCCTTCATGTTGCAAAATCACATTGATGATTTATCCAGTTGGGCTAATAGATGGAAAGTGAAAATGAATCAATCAAAGAGTCTATTTACCGTTTTCACGCTTAATCATGGAGATTGTCCAGCAGTCTATTTTTAGAATAAACCCATTTCGTCATCAGAGGAAGTACGATATTTGTGACTGTACTTAGACAAAAGACTGACGTGGAGGACTCACATTAGACTTGCTGAACAGCTGAACAGAAGATTTGGACTACTATCCCGTCTGCTTGACAAACGATCCAAATTATCCGTGAACACCAAAATTAATATTTACAAAGTACTGATCAAACCATTATGGACATACGGGATAGAGCTAAGGGGATCTGCCAAATATTCTAATATCCAAATAATTCAGACCCTTTAATCGAAAATATTGCGAAAAATCGTAGATGCACCGTTTTATGTAACCAACGAATTACTTCACAGGTACTTGGACATACTCACAGTTTCAGACACAGCCACAGAATATTATAAAAGATTTCATGACAGACTGACCTACAACACGAACCCATCGGCCCAAACTCTTAAATCCTACACGAACCCGTACAACCTACCCCGACGACTTTTGAGGCGGTGGCCTAGAGATGCATTGATTTAACCGACTTTTGAAAGTTATCATATTTGCTAATTGCAATTTTTTTTTTGCAGATAGCAAATAACATTAAATCTCAAACAAAAACAATTGTAAATAAATAAATAAAATAAACGTTTTTCATTTCATTTTAAATATAACAACGAATAGACGTTACCAAATAATTTTTTTAATTTTCACTTTTTGAAACGTTGAACTAAAACACCCAAAACGATAAACTCTGAGACAGAGTTTTTTTTTTTAAACATTGACACCTCATTCAAATTGCACCCGTGTGAAGCAGGGACGATTCTACCGGTATAATATATATGTATGTAGTTATAAATAATTATTTCAAATAAATAACAATAAACATACAGGTTATCTGTCAGAAACACTATTATGTTTGGTGAAGGCTGAGCCATGGTACAAAGAGATTGGTAATGCCTGACCTGGTTTCTTTCTTGATCCGCTCCGCTCTCAAACACCATTTCTCTCAATTTTCAACTTTCATTTATCACGTTTATTATTTTCTCGCTTTTTCTCTTCTAACTCTTTCCAACGGGTTGAAGGCCTTATCCCTTAATAATTCGTTTATTGGCTCTTTTCTTAAATGAAAAATCAGTAGCCGTTATGAATTCCTTCGCTCTGATTTCGAGGGAAAATGAGATTTATATTTTTTTATAATTAGGTGATTATTAAAAAGGGAAAGAGGTTGAAAAAATGTTTCTCTAATCTTTTTAATCTTTTTTTCAATATTTCAATTCCTTTCAGTCATATTATCGATAATTTAATTTTTTTTCACTATATTAATTTTATTTTTTATTTCAGATCCGTTACTGCTTGCTGAAGCAGTGACTTGATGAAATTCGATTGGTGAGTACATTATTTAATTGATATGGATATTTATAATATATAAACAGACTGTTTTTTACTAAAAAAATACTATAATAAGCTATAATATTGTACAATATATATCTTATATGATCATCCAGTTTCGGATACGTTAATATTAGATTGCTTAAGCTTATTGTTGTATTTATTTTTGTTTTTCTCATTACAGTAAAAATTTAATACTTTTTTAAAATAGCGATCAATGAAAGTAATGAATACACCGCACAACAAAGAATCTTTTTAATTGGCAAACAAAGTAGTAATCCCTTCCAAAACTTGAGAAGTTACGTTAAATCCAAATAACAAATTAAAACTTGGGGTTACCTGTAGCATGGTTGCAAGCATGACAGCCTCGTATGCTCAAGGTCACCGATGCAAACCTGTAGGTGGCCCTAGGATTTTTTAATGGGAGTAAAAAATCCTTAGTTATGCAGTCCTTCGGAGGGGACGTTTAAAGGTGGTCCCGAGCCTGTACTATGTTAGGTACTCTCCCTATCATAATAAAACCTGGATAGGCCAAATTTAGGACTCCCACTGAAGCATCGTCCGATTAGTCACATAAGCATAAAGCGAAGTTATATAAATAAACACCTCAAACGAATATTACTTGATTTTATAAATACTGATAGTACTATTTTTATTAACACAGTAGAACGCAAACATATCACAACAACAACCAAACCATCTGTAACTTTTTTTTTTTTATATAGCCATTACTCATATTGTCGTTAGTTATCTCTGTAATGGAATCTGAGAGGACAGAGACTTGGGAAAATTACCAAAAATAAAACTCCATAATCCTTGTTGGAATAATGACCTCAACATGTTCTTAAGCAACATTAGACAGAGATATCTTACTAATAGCGTGGCCACTGACAGATCCAAACCATCTGCCGCACACACTCGGAAATAAGAAATGGCGTTGGTTGATTAATGTTTTATACTGACTCGTCAACAAAGCTAAATCATTTTCACATTCTCCCCCGGGTTCCCTTAATGGCCGGAACTGCCAGTGAGAAGAGTTTCTGTTGTCATTTATCTGCCTTGGAGTTTAATGTCCCTCTTCTCCTCTCGTAGCTCTTGCCTCAGGAACGCTAAGTTCCTTTTTGTTTCTAAGGAGGGTCATATCTTACCAAAGTGCAACAGGAAAACTTTGTTTATTCCCAGATATTTTTACATGCATTATACGACAAGAATAAAAAAGATACACTACAAAACCTTTTTTTTTTGTTTTAAATTCTCGATTTGCGCTGGCATTTTATTGGAAAGAAGAGTACGTTGGTTAGAGTAGATTATGTTGAGAATGCATGTTTTTTTATTATTGTTTAATTTAGTTGTAAAGGTAGGTAGGTGAGGAGTTTTAGGGCGATAAATTTCTAGATTATTTAATTGTGAAACATCATCACCTTGTAGAACTATACCATCTTGAATTATGTCATCGTAATTTGAATGTGACTGTAGACTGTATGAATCGATTGTACACATAGCACATTTTTTTTTTTTTTTTTTTTTTGGATCTGCCATTATTATCAAGAAAATTCAGACATTTAGGTAAACAAAAAAATATAAGTTTTAATTAGAAATGAAATATTTTATTAAAATTAATTTTATTTATTTTTTATCCTCACACAAGACTGAAGCGATAAGAAACTGCTCGAAGATATCGATTACTACAACACTTACTAGACAAACGTTCAAAACTTCCAGTATATTACAAAAGGCTCATCTACATCACAATTATCAGACCTATTTGGACATATGGAATCGAGCTTTGGGGCTCTATGAAACCATCTGATTTCTCCCGCATCCAGTCCTTACAATCCAAAATCCTTCGCAAAATCCTGAATGCTCCTTATTTTGTCACAAATAAACTCCTCCATAATGACCTAAACATCCCATTTGTTGCAGACGTAGCCCGTGATAGATACTCTTCTTTCCATTCTAAACTCCCTGCCCATACAAACCCACCTGTCCGTAACTTATCTTCCTCAAATATTCCTGATGACCCTCCAAGGCGACTGAAAAGAAGGTGGCCTCGGGACCTACTGTCTTAAAATAGTTAGTAAAGTGCTACCAATGGGTAGTTCTTTCTCAAGACATTTTCACGACTTTTTATTTTCATACTACACATTTACTTATTGTATTCTTTAGTACAGTAGCAAATTACTATAAATGAATAAAAAAATAAAATATTTTTTAATTAAATTATGTTTCGATTGAAACTTGTGTTTTCTTAAATAATCTATTATATTATTATCTACAAAAATCAGTTAGTTTAATCAGCTTTACATCGTGTCTGTTAAGTTTCACAATTCCGTGTGTAAGGTAATATTTTTTTCTAAAATCTTCACGACAAATGTTATATTTTTCGAAACTAAAAAATTAAAGTTAATTTGGAGGAAGAAAATTTAAAATATTATCATTTAAGCCTTGTCAGACTATTCCGATCTGAATAAAACCTGTATTTTTTTAAGGCCAATTAAATTTTACTTCAATAAACAGAGTTCATTCAAAATTGTTAATGCTGTTTATGAGAAAATCATAAAGTTATAAGTAGCCCTTCTGGTTTGAGAGTACCTTAAACTTTTTCATTTTAGAAAATGGACGATAGAAAATACATTTTTTATTTAATGGGTTTACAGTAATTGGTTCCACCAAATGAGATTAAAGGGCTAAAGAACATTTTTTAAGAAATTGATTTTTTCACATATTTGTATTCCCATCAATTAGGTATATCTAAATCTTCAACTTGATTTTGTCTAATGAACATTTTTGTCCTTCAGAAAACGCGATTAAGAAAAGCAATAATTTTTTAAAGGTACTAATTACACATTTAGTTTTATTCCAAATCATATCAAAAAATTTCATTTCATAACCTTTATATAATGTTATAATTATAGTAAAAAAAATAAAAAAGTCTATAATTAAAAACATCTATTCATTAGGTTTAATAATATTGGAAAGGGGAGCCTCTGGCTGAGTGGCTAGCGCGCTAGTCTCTCATGATAAAGTTGTGAGTTCAAAGCCCAGTCCCAATGGGGCTTTTATAAGAATGTAATTAAATGGGGATTCATTCACAAACTCTCCCCCGTGAGACCCACATAATTAGGCGAAGGGAGTGATGACCCTACACTAGAAAATACATCACGAAACGTGAGTGTAACCTCTCAGGAGATTACACCGCGAGGCCCAGGGCCTACACGGCCTGTCGCGCCACGGAAAAAAAAATATTGGAAACAGATATTTTCGCGCATCCTGTAAAAATTCCTAAAACGGATATTGCACCTTTTGGAGCACATCTCAAATGTCGAAAAATAAATAGAGTAAAATGTAAAATAGTTTTAATTACCATTTATGTTGTATTATAGTAAATGTCAAATGTTAAAATCTTAGAAAACTATTATCCGTCAATTTCCTCTTCACAAGGAAGAAAATCAATATCTTGAAATTAAAATCGGAAAAATTATTTCGATGACATCAAGGGTAAAAATCATTTGATATTTTCTGACTCTCTCGCACCTCCCTTTAGCCTTAAAGAGGGTTGTTTTGGCACGAAATATATTCTATGATTTCCTTTTTATGAAAATAATATCCCTGGCTAATAATGATATTGAAAGTTTTTTTCTTGCCCTTCCCATCTTATTTGATCGGGGCAGGTAAACAGGCTGCCGCACCTGGAAGCCCCCCTCACCCAAATAACGATCTCTCTTGAGTCCCTTTATAAGAAGCCTAGCTCCGGCTGTCGTGATAACTTCACTAAACTCACTCTTTTATTAAACGTGTCTACGCGTATCCTGTCGGCACATATGTAGCCAGCGGAACAAATATCTCGAAATTGCTCCCGGTTCGAAGTATACCTCGATTTAGAAACTGATGATTTCACGTATTTCGAAATATGTATTTCTTATTTACTTCTTAGCAACGAAGATTGAGGTACGTCAGTTAAAAATAAATATATGAAAAATCATTATTAAATATCTCCCCTTAACATAGAATCCCGATGCTCTCTATATATAAAATGATAACGCGATTTCGGTTTCCGCCATCTCCTTCTAAACAACAAGACCTATTTTGATATGTTTTTTCACCATAATTTAGGGCATTCTTTTCTGAAGGTTTATGTGTAAAATTTATTGCAATTCAGTTTTTTTTTTTTTTTTTTTTGAACGGTGAAAAAAGTTTTCTGTTACCAAGTCATTAAAAAATTATTCCTAACATATAAGTAGTAATATAGACGTATAATATACCGTTGGAAAGTGATACATTTTGGAAAAGTTTTTTTTTAATTTATGATAAAGATGTATACAACTGTAATAACAAAACAAATACATCAAGTAAATGTGAACATTGATGGGCGACATGATAGGCGTGAGAAGATTACCCAGTGGTAGATTAGCACTTCAAAGATTATTCAGATAAGTAGGCCATCGGCTTTTCAACCGCCTCGGAGGATGATCAGGAATAGAAGGAGATGAGAGATTGCGGACAAGTAGGTTCGGGTGGACTGGTAATTTGGAGTGAAAAGAAGTATATCTAATTCGGGTTAAGTCTGCAACTAATGGGATATTCAGGTCTTTATGGATTATTTTATTGGTGACAATGCATGGGGCGTTTAGGATCTTTCGGAGGATTTTGGATTGCAAGAATGGAATGCGATAGGAATTTGATGGCTTGGTGGATCCCCATAGTTCATAGCATACCTATCCACTTCCACACCTCAGTAAGAAACCTTGGAGTCATTATTGATCAGAACCTATCTTGGAGCAATCATATTTCTCAAATCACCCGAAAATCCATCGCTATCCTAAAACAATTTCTAAGATTTCGTGATTCAATCCCACCTAAAACCCGTATGTTACTCGTCTCTTCGCTTATTTTCCCCCAGTTTGACTACGGTTGCCTCGTATATGGCGGGCTGTCTGAGAAATTCGATATGAGACTCAAAAGACTTATGAATTGTTTCATTAGATTCACATGTGGAATCCCCAGGCGCTCCCATGTTTCTAGAAGGTATACCGAGTTGAATTGGCTCTATCCCTCTTTTCGTCGGCAGTACCTCCTTGGTGTCTGTCTCTTCCGATTTTTCCATACAAAAAAACCTCCTTATATTCTTGATATGCTTACCACTTGTTCCTCTGTCCATTCAGTATACACTAGATCCCAACCAATAAACTTGTTTATACCTTCTCACAGATCTGCTTCCTTCAAAAAATCCTTTATTATTCGTGCTACCCTATTTTGGAATTTCTTGCCTGTATCCATTCGTAAGTCCTTATCATTATCCACTTTTAAACACCAACTATTTCTCCATCTCCTAAAGCATCAATCTTCCCAACATATGTAATATTTAAAAGCTATAGATGATAACTATTCATTGTCACAAAATCCATCTTTTATTGTTAAACTGAAGTCTTAAACGGCCAGACAATTATCATGTATATTGTACTTTTCTTGTTATTCTTAGGGGACTATTCGTCCCAGAATAAAATTGCTTTTCATTTCATTTCATTTCATTTCATTTTCATTTCATTTCATTTCATTTCATTTCATTTCATAGTTCAATTCCATATGTCCAAATAGGCCTAAGTATGATTATATAAATTAATTTTTTGTAGTAGGTGGGAAGTTTTCAACGTTTGTCAAGTAAATGTTGTAATAAACGATATCTGCGAGCTGTTTCTTGTCGTTTCAGTCTAGTTTAAGGATTAAGAAAGTTAATATGCAATTAACTAAGTCGGAAAAAGTTAATAGAAATATGTTATAAGCGCATAAACTTATGTTATTTGTAATGTTGTGGATTAAGGAGGTTTTGGTAATTCATGTTATATACTTCCATACAGTGGTCAAACTTTTGCACAATCGTTAGTAAGTTCCTAAAATAAAGGGAAACTTGTTATAAACTAATACTGTTAATAATTATTTCTACTTTTATATAATTTCACAAAAAATAGTAGTAACAATGTTAACTATGAAGGACTCCCATAGAAACTAAATTGACTTTAATATATTGAAATTTATTTAGAAAAAGTTCTTATGAAATTTAAAATTGTAATAAACCAAATAAAATAGGAACCGTTAAACATAACAAACAAATAAATAAACTACATCATTTTTTGACCAATTTATGTTTTTAATTTTTTCTTATGATAAAATATAATAATGAAAAGAAGTTATATAATAAACAAAATATTTTCTTTCTAAGTGCACTTCTCATTATGATAAACTGAAACTACCAAAATAATCAACTTTTAACTGGTCAAACTGAAGTTTTTTAAACATAAATTACACCACATTTAAATTGCACCCGTGCGAATCAAGGGCGAGTCGCTAGTTTCATAATAAAATAAAAGATATTTTATGCTAATAAAAAAAAAAAAATCATGTGAGCGCAATACACGACTTTCCCTTTGTTGTTAAAATCAATTTGAATAGTTTTTAAGAATTTTTAAATAAACCTTAAGATAAAAAAAAATATTGAAAGAATTAATTACATTGAATTTCAATAGAATCATGTGTTTTTTAAAAATAATCTATGATATTATTATTTATAACAATCAGTTAGCTTTAACGGCTTTTCATCACTGTCCATTAACTTTAACTATTTCGTGTATAAGATAATAACTTTTCTAAAATCTTTCTCTTTTCAACGGTATATTACTATTCTTAGGTACCAAAAAAAAATTCGTGAAAAAAATATGTATGCTCTTTTCAGCTTTAGTTGCTTAATTATTTAAAAATTCTTTCAACTCATATACTAAGAAGAAAATTCAAGTTCAGTACTAAATTTCTGTCGGACAATGCCAATCTACATAATATTTAAACCCTATGTTGCGGATTTAATCAAAACCGTTCCGTTGTTGAGAAAATTCTAAAAAGGTGCAAATTACAAGGTATAATGTAACAATTCTTGTTCGCCGATTTTGTTTTAAAAGTTCCTTTAACATCTCATGCTTATATAGCTATATGCGTCTTGAGATCACTATTTTACGTCCCTTCCGAAGTACGGGGGAAAAAAAAAAATTATAATTTACATTTAAAAAATAAATAGTGCGCTTGCCAGGTTTTGAATACGCGACTTTGGGCATAGAAGACGATTTATAAATGGTACTAAAGGACATTTTTTACGAAATCGATTTTTGACCATATTTGTATTCTCATCGTTCGGTTTTATCTATACCTTCTATTTGATTTTATCTAATGAAATCTAAAGTCGTTCAAAAACGCAATTAAGATGTGCGATTATTTTCCAAAGGTACTAATTGCACATTTAGTTTCCTTCCAAATCATTCTAAAACATTTTATTTCATAACTTTAATATAGTGTCATTACTATGGTGAAAGCAAATTCTTAATTTTAATAAGAAATGAATCAAATAAGTCGGTTTAATAATATAGTAATGAGATATTTTTTGCTTCCTGTAAAATTTCCTTGAATATATACGAAAAAATGAAATCAAGGAGGAAATAAAGTTGTGGTTAAAGGCGAGAAATGCGTGTTATTCAGTTCCGAAATTACTCAGCTCTCGGCTTCTATGAACAAATTCAAAGGTTAGAATTTTTAAAACTATTATTCTTCAATGGTTCAATACGGATCTGGAACGTGATAACTTATTTTTAAGGATGAACAGCGCCCCAAGTTTTTCGATACTTGAGGTACTGCATAAAATACTAGGTTCTTAGAGGGATGAGGCCTCTGTGTAATTCAGAAGTTTTTACAACGCTGATTTGCGAACCTTGTACCCTGTGAGTATAATAGATTTGATAGTATCGCGAAGACTGAAATGGGCTCGTATAGTACCTTTTGGAAATCGACGTCTCAATTGGCAAGCAAAGCAAATACACCTCAGATATAGTTATTTTACTTTATAAATACATTTGTGAATTTCGATAACTCCATTATTTAAAAGAATATGTAAATTGTAAAATATATGTCTAAAACTAAAAACCATATTGTGAGTTGGAGTCAAACCCTAACTAAAAAATGAACCTTATTTTATTATTTTTTTTTTTTTTATAGCTAGAGATAAATGCTTTATTTATTTCGCAATTCTGTCCAAATACGCCAGGTTGCTTAAATCACACAACATACTATATCCTATGGACATTTTTCACATACATTTTAATTTTTTTTTCTCATGGGGAGCGGCGTGGTCTAGTGGATAGAGCACTAGTCTGCTGTGCTCCGGGTCCTGGGTTCGAATCCCGGCTGTGGCAGAAATATTATTTATTCTGTTAATTCAGTCGAGGGGCGACCCTAGGGTATGGAGACCCTCCTGGGGCAGACCCAGCCTCTATAAAGTGGGTACCCAAATTAATTGGGGAAAAACCTGGCGGCTGAGCGTGATTAAGGCCTAATCACCTCATTGCACTGCCGTTGGCCTAGAAACAGTACGAATCTCTATATGTACTGAGCCCAAGACCCTTTATGGGTTGTAGTGGTACAGGTTTTTTTTTTTTTTTTCCTCATATTCTTATACAAATTTCTAATATTTAAAATTTTGTTCCCTTTTAGTTCTTTAAATTTCTTTATTTTATGTTTTTTTATTAATTTATTTATTTCTCTCTGTTGCGTAGTAACATTTTTTGTTACTTCCTTTCTGTGCCTATCATAAACGAATATTTTACCTGTGATTTTTTTATATTTTCTTTAAATGGTGGATTCATGGGAACCTCTAAAGAATATCTGCTATGAAAAACATCGATTCAATGGCCAACTAAAGGGTCAGAAAATAGAATAGAGTCATTCATTTCCTGTTATTTTTTCCCTTTTATTCTGAGGGTATATCGGGCAGAAGAAGAGAAAGAAAATTGGCCGGTTGGAGGAGTAAATGGTGCGGGCCATAGTAGAATGCTTTTTGTCTGCAATGGAGGTGCCTCCTCCCGGCTGATGAGCCAGACCTGACATATGGTCTTTAGGCCACGCACGCACCCCTATATCTTCATGTGGGTAGTTTGGTTTTTGATGCGTCTATGATACTTTCAGTTTGTTCTATATTCCTTCAAAATATTTAAAAAAAAAAAAAATAATAATAAATTACAATTCAGGCAGTCATAGGAACTGCCGATATAAGTGAAAACTTTTATTTTAATTCTCGGTTTGCGCTGGAATTTTGTTGAAAAGAAGAGAGAGTAGCAATTCCGGACAGCCGAATTCGATGAAAATGATTGTGTAGCATCTCGGGCTTATAGTTGTCTCAAATATGAAATTTCAGTTTAATACGACTTTTCGTTTTCGTGCTAGACTTACCACACAAATACACACCGTCGCGATCAAACACACACACTCAAAAAGTGAAGAAACTGGTTGATTTGGATGGTTTTGTTTTGGTGAATGAAACTTGTATTTTTCGTAAAAGTAAGAATTTACTGTTCTGTGATTATCATGTCATTGGGCATCGCGTTATTCGCAACATACCCAAGTGCGTGTACAATTTTTCGTAAAATTTTAGATTAAGCTGTTCATATTTGGTTTGTGTGTACGTGTATTGCGAGAACCCGAAATTTCTGCTCCGTATGTCTCAGATAGGTTTGAGAAGAGTGGTGAAGTCGTTTGCGTTGTAAAGCTAGTGATGTTCTGTTCTGATCCGATCCAAATTCTCAACTTTCCACCAGAAACTTACTCTTCTTCCTAATCCCTATCAAGTACCAACCATCCTTACAACCCTCCTCGTAGGTTGAGGCGGCAGTGGCCGAGAGATCTCTTATAGATACGCAACTGGAGTGCTGACAATGGCCAACTTCTCCACTCATGCCTGAGAGTGTGTGGCTCTAGCGCCCTCACTCAGTCTCCACTGACTAGATTGGTGACACGGCTGACTGAGAGGCGCTGGGATCTCCTGACATTGTGCCTCAGCATCCATTTCTGGATGCAGAGGTTCGATTCGGAGTTCCCAGGGGCAGTATGTAAATATTGTATATAGGTATGAATGTGGCCAAGATTATAATTATTTTATTTTATTTCATTTATTTTATTTTATTTATTTATTTTTTTTTTTTGTTCATTTGTTATTGAGGTATTTTATTTTTTGTTTGTTTTACTTTGTAAATATGGAATGAATGACTTCTTTCTCTTATTGCCTTATTCTTTTATTTAATACTTATTGCCCAAGATAGTGGCAGATTGTATTACTTCTAATAAAGCAATATTTTCAGAAAAAAAAAAAAAAAAAAGTGATGTTCTGTAATCCAATAGATGTGAAATTAGTTTATAACGCCTCGTTAGTTGTCGCTTTAGTTTCGTATGTTCCATATTAGTGTTTTATCCAGTCGTCCGATGTATCGTAGCTTTCCGTACAGCTATCACCATTAGCTTCAGTTTGGAGACATTGATTTTAATTCCCCATTTTTCAAACCGCTTTTTTATATCAATGATATGGTTTTGGAAGGAAATCGAAGCTACAGTAGGATCTTTGTGAGCAGAATGAAGTGTTATACCGTTTGAAAAAAAAAATAGTTGGTATTACTAGCGTTCTCAGGAATATCGGCAGAGTGAATTACTCAAGAAGTGTTAAAAGAACAGAGAAGAGGGCTTAATATGCTACCTTGTTGCACGCCAGTGCGTTGAGGAAGGTATTAGGAAATGGAAGAATCAACGAAAATGGTTTTATTATTTAATTATTATAATTCATAATTAAACAATAGCAAGTATGATCTACAACAATAAATTTATTTTTTTCTTCTTTCGTCACTCTGCATTACATTCTACAAGTTTATATGTTTCATGATCCTTTTTAAAAAATCTTTAGCTTTCCAGGGGTGTATTATTTTATTTATACAGCGTCTTTTCTAATTTATACGTCTCTTCTTATTGTACTTTTGTTACTTGCATAAAAAAATAAATAAATAAATAACTTAAAAAATATTTCTGTTTTTCTCACTTTTATTTGGACAGATTCTTTTATATTCCATATACATCATTTTTTTTTTATCCACGCTAGCAAGGAGGAGTGGTTATTAGTAATAATACCAAAAAGTTATTCATTTTATGGACTATCATGCTTGTAAATATTTGTGACAGTAACACTGCTTTCAATGCATTTTAAAACATGTCAAAACTATTTTTTGTTTTTTTCCAAAAATTGTATTTAATTAAATTAAAAAATATATACTTGAACTGTTCACAAGTGAAAGTGAATTTTTCAGTTATGATTTAATTGTTAAATATTTCGTTTAATTTTAAGGGCATAAATGCTATTAGCTATCGTCATCCCCTGTTGAATGATTTATTTATTTATTTTGTTTTTATCATTTTTATTTATTTTTTAATAAAATATAATAATACAAAAAAATAAATAGAGATAAAAATGAATAAAGTAACTTTTGTAAATATTAAAAGTATTAGTAAACATTATTGAAGAAAAAAACAAGTCGATATCTACAGCAATAAAATTAGCAGATTGATTAAGTTTTAAATTTACGATAAAAATATTTTTTTAATTTAAAAAGTATTTAATGCAATTTTGATATGATATACCGAGGGAGGAGACGACGGAAGAACCTACCCTAAACAAGCCATCACTCCGCGGGACTGTGTAATTTTTAAATTTATAAGCTCGTAAAGAAAAAAAAAACGCTCAGGGATAGGGAGAAATAAGCGGAGGGAAATATTTAATCAGTTCATCCGTTTCCGCAGTGTAGCTCATTACACAAATCACTGGATAACCCTAAGTCCATTTAGTGGCGACATTTTTTTTTTTTTTTTTTGCTTTAACACTTCAGTGAAACTCGTCACATTCGTTACGTTTGAATTTATTTAGGGAATACTTACTCTCTCTGGTTACTATCACGAATTAAATTTTACAAATTTAGTTAATAAGTTTTAGAAACGGATATATATATATATACTATTGGGTTGTTACACATGAAATGTCTGTTTTTATAGTTTCTGAAGTACATAAAGAATTTTTCAGGTCTCTGTTGTTTTCTGCCGAATGTTTACATATTTAAAGTAAACAGTTACTAATCCTATACGTTTGTACCATAGATATTAGCTTCACAATCAATTACCCACTTTTTAGTATACCTCCAAATAAGAACATGGAAACACGCGATTTTCGAGTAATATTATTTTACGAGTTTAAACTAGGCCATTCAGCAGCCAAGGCGTTTGGGGAAGGAAGTGTTAATGAACGGACCATTCGCCGTTGGTTTGCTAAGTTTTTAGCTGGGGATACTGACTTGGAAAACTTGCCCCGAGGAAGACCTCCGTCCGTAATAAACAACGATGTCCTTAAATATACAATAGAAGAAAACCCCTAGCAAACAGTTAAAGGACTCTCAGCACAACTAAATACATGTGCATCTACCGTTTCCAGACGTTTAAAGTGTATTTGGAAAGTAAAAAATCTCGATACATGGGCACCTCATGATCTCACTGAGCGGCAGCAAGAGTTCATGTTTCAAAACATACCGTGCAAAAATTGAAAGAACTGGGCTACGAAGTTCTTCCGCACCCACCATATTCTCCCGACTTGTCTCCAACAGATTACCACCTGTTCAGGAATTTAGACAACTTCGTCGAAGGAAAACATTTTGAAAATGATCAAGTGAAAAGTGCGTTTTCAGATTTTGTTTCACTTCAAAGCTCAGAGTTTTTCAGTTCGGGGATAAAAAAGTTGGTGTCACGTTGGGAAAAATGTGTAGAAAAAGAAGATAAAAACTTCGAATAAAATTATCTTGTTTTCATATCGTATTTTTAATAAAAATCCTTTACCTTGAAGACGGACATTTCATGTGGCACAACCCAATACAATAACATTTACTAAATACCCTTAAAATAAAAAATACTTATATTCCCCTAAAATGAAATATACTTATATACTCTCATATTAAAATAAGGGATAAGGGAAGTCATATTTTACGTAGAGTTTTTCACTAGTGATTTCAATAAAAACTTCAGATTCTTCTAATTATTTTAATCAGTTAAATATGACCAATTTTGATCTATTACTTGTTGCCATTTTGCTTGTTTATTCTAGTCATCAACAGTATATCAAAATTTGCAGTTCTGAAGTGAAGAAACCACCGTGGTTTCTACTAAGGTATTATCCTCATACACACTACAAATTTTGATAACGGTCTGTGCTGCGAATTTTCTTTTTCGGAAATAAAAAATTATTAAATAACGAAAATGATTTTTTTGTAGATATATGTGTATATCATAAATATGCAATTAAATTTTATTCAAAACGAGAAAAAAATAACTGAAATTGACGAAGAAATATTGGAGATATAGAATTTTGAACATGGGCGTTTTCCTTGAATATTAATTGATAGCGTTGTTGTTTCATCTTTTTTAAGCTCTTTGATTAATTTGTTGCTATACATTTAAGTTAATTGCCTTCACATTTAGGTTAGAAAAAATAAACCATTGCTTTATAATTTTCAGCGTTTCAGTATTAATTATTTAATAATTTTTTTATATTATAATAATAGTCTCTTGTTTGCTGACTATGTTATTGTTTATTGATTAGATTTATTTTATTGACTATTATATACATATAAGCCATGGAGTTTGGCCCATTTGGTGTTAGTGGTTGTTAGTTTTTAATATTAATCGCGTACATACTATGGCATAGTTATAAATACATACATAAATAATATAAGTGATAATAGGATAAAAACAAATGAATATTCAAATTCCAATTGCTTACTGGGGCATGCCAGTAATTGAGACATTGATTTCCAAAAGGTACTATATCCATTCTAGAAAATTTTACAGGAAGCGCGAAAATCTCTCATTACAATATTATTAAACTAGCTAATTTGGGTCTTTTTGCCTTAAAATTTAGAATTGTTTTTTTACTATAATAATAACATCATATTAAAGTTATGAAATGAATTTTTTTTTAGAATGATTTCGAACGAAAATAAATGCGTAATTAGTACTTTTAGAAAATGACCGCATTTCTAAATCGCGTTTTTTAAGGACTTGAGAATTCATTAGATAACATCAAATAGAATATTTAGATAAAACTAAATGATGAGAATACAAATATGTAAACAAATCAATTTCGTAAAAAAGGTCCTTTAGTACCTTTTGGAAATCAACGTCTCAATTATTGTAACACATTATGTAGATTTGTCTTCTCCTTAAATGTATATTTTTTATTTTAGCTCGACTTTTTTATTACTTATTTTTGTTGGTAGAAAGATTTAGAAAGCTAAATTTTCCTTAAATAATCTTCCAAAAAGTTTATATATACATATATACTATATATACTAACACTAAAGGCCTACTCGTACCTTATGCAAATTGTTATTTAAAATGAAAAAATCTATTCCCTGTTTAATCATGTATAAATGTTTAGGTATGCAATGGTAACTCAACATCTGACTTCTAACTAACTACATAGGTCCGATTTTAAAAGAAAAAAAAAATATTTTTTTCCATTCCAGTTAGGAGAGGTTGAAGTGGCCCGAGAGCCCTCTGTAGGATTGGACATGGATATAATTGGCTTGGAGTTGATAGTATTGCCAACTTTATCGGGTACTTAATGCCTTTCCCTTAGATTCATTTAGCGTTGTTTTATTCCTTTTTTTGATTTCTCTTACGTATATATGAAACATACCGTAAGGAATACTCAACTCCGTAGGTCCAGATAGGCCTTATGATTGTCATGTAAATGAGTCTTTTGTTGTTGAGTGAAAGGTTAGAGCGTCTGTCTAGTAAGTGATGGAGTAGCCGAAAGCGAAGAGTAGTTTCTTGTCTTAGGTTTGTTTTGTTTATTTATTTAACGTCTCTTTAAGTTTCATTGGCTGATCGGACGATGCTATTGTGGGAGTCCTAAATTTTGCCTATCCAGGTTTTATTAGGATAGGGAGCTTTAAAGAGTACCTGATATCGCACAGGCTCGGGACCACCTTTTATCGTCCCTTCCGAAGGACGGCCTAACTAAGGATTTTTCACTCCTATTAAAAAATCCTGGGATCACCTGTGGGTTTGAACCCGTGACCTTTGGCATAGGAGCTAACCACCCAGCTACAAGTGATCCATCCCTCTTGTCTTAGGTTAAAATGTGAATTGAGAACCTTGAAACAAATGATATTAATTACTAAGAAGGCAAGTCTTTTAACGGTTCGTTTAGGATATATTGACGAGTAAAATATAATTGTTTCGAATTGTTCAGTTTATAATAAATAAACAAATAGCCAACTTCTTGAATAATGAAACGTTAACATCAACATCGATATTAAATGTTTATATGGAAAATAAAATAATCCTATAATCCATTTGTAAAAAAAAACTTAGTATTTAACTTAATCACTTCATTTAATTTTAATTATCATATATAACTAAGGTCTGCTTTATGATGCCTTCTAGATCTACAAACAATTACAGAAAAACCCCTTTACTAATAACAATCATAATATCCTCTTTCCCCTAAGGTCAGAACTGACACCTTCCCATGTAAGACTTCCGTGTCACCGTGAGGTTGTGAAAAATTTCGATTTCCCGTTTTCACCGAAAATACACGTTATAGGGTCTCTTGAGTCTAAATAACCAAATCCCGAAAAAAAGTCCTAACTCCTATTGTGATAAGTCTAACTCGAAAAGGATATATTAGGGGTACTCACTACGTTTGCTATATCATGCTATTTGTGTTATTTTGCTAAACCCGTCGAGTTTCTACAGTTATTTCCTGTATAAAATTGATAGGTTTAGCACAACGTAGTGAGTACCCCTGTTGTGTAAACCTGAAATTTCAGATTTATTGAGCCTTTATATAAGTTAATTCCTGAGATAATACAGCAACTGTTTCGTCAAAACCAACCAGAGCAACCACTTTACAACATCCATTTTGCACTAATTACGATTTTCTAAAAAACAGCTCCAACGATTTTGATTAAACTGGCCACATCGTTGTAAAATTTATTGGGTTTTAATATCATGCTGGTTACATTATGATTTAAATATTCTGACAGGCTCTCAAAAAATTAACCATATCATTTTATCAGTATTGAAAAAAACGGCTGAATATACAAGTTGAACGATGTTAATATCCAACTAAAGGATGAAGTCCCTGATTTAGTGTGTGGGTTTAGG
The DNA here is from genome assembly GCA_023052935.1 of Piezodorus guildinii. NCBI lineage: Eukaryota > Metazoa > Arthropoda > Insecta > Hemiptera > Pentatomidae > Piezodorus > Piezodorus guildinii. The sequence continues at coordinate 34,642,548 of CM041296.1, read as the reverse complement.
AAGTCTAGCATGAAAACGTAAAGTTGTATTTCAAACTGAAATTTCAAATTTAAGACAACTGAACGCCCGAGATGTTTTCACCAAAATCAGCTGAAAGTTCTACATTATTTCATACATTTTGCACCTTTTTACGATTTTCTTAAAAAAGGTTCTATCGATTTTGATTTAGCTCACTATATCAATGTAGAATTAAACGTGCTTTAATACCATGTCGGTTACATTCAGATTGAAATAGTCTGGCAGCTAATAAATGCCAATCTTTTTTTACTCTAAAGTTGTAGTTTTTTTTCGAAATAATTAATCATATTATCTTGTTAATATTAACAAAAAAAACAGGTCAAATATGTAAGTTCGACGAATTTGATATCCAACTAAAGCAGAAAACAGCAAACATATTTCTTATTGCAATTTTTTTTTTTTTAAACATAAGCATAGTAATATAGACGTGTAATATACCGCTGGAAAGCTAAATATTTTAGAAAAAAAATATATTTTACAAAAAGTTGTAAATGGTGATCAAGAGTAAAGAAAAGCGGCAAAAGTAACTGATTATTTAATAAAATAAATGCTGTAAGATTTTTACTTTAACTTACTTTTATATTTTATAACTTATGTATTTAATTTTTTTTAAATTGAATTTAACAACGAAGGTAAGTAAGTGAAAGGCGTGTATTACACGCATCAGATTTTTTTTTTTTTCCATTTGTCATTTATTATCTTTCCTAATATACATACAAAATTCAGAAACATTGATTATCAAATCAGACGATAAAATGGACCACGAGTGACCTTCTTATAAAGCCATATCGAATCGCTCCTACTTCTCTAAGGCTTCTTATTTTTCCATTTCCTTCCACGTGCGCTGAATGTGTGTTAGATTCTGTTCTATCGTGTTATATACTCTTGCTATTTACCCCTGACAATCACGACCGTTCAAGCTACATTTACAAATACACGTGCTAGGTATTAGCCGATTGCTTTCACACGAAAATTACGATCATTCTATTAGAACAATCAGACATCATAATAATTTTCAGGTAATAAGATAAATGAAGATTGTTTTTATAAATCTGTTAATTAAAAATGTTAATATTTTATGGTATCGAGTATTTTAGAAAAACTTTGAGCCTGAGGAACTAACCTCAACTCAAAAAAACTTTTATTTTATTGTAATTTTTATTCTATTATATTGTTTGTTTATTTATTTAACGTCACTTTATGCTACTATGGCTAATCAGACGATGCTACAGTGGAAGTCCTAAATTTTGCCTATCCAGGTTTTATTAGGATAGTACCTGACATCGCATAGGCTCGGGACCACCTTTTAACGTCCCATCCGAAGGACGGCGCAACTAAGGATTTTTTACTCCCATCAAATTTATTCTATTATATGACCGCAAACATTAACATCTATACTATTACTTTATAACATCATTTTTTTAAATTGTTTTACTTATAATAAGTCAGACATAAAACTGCGCTAATATGGCAAAATGGTACAAGTAATTTATTTCAATAAATATTTTTTTTTTTACTTTCTGGAGCGCGATTCGTCTATGTTTAAACAACACTATCTTGTACAAATAAACGAACCAACTTAAAACATAAAGGATCGGACATTCTAAAAAAAAACAACTCTTAATTATAGAAAAAGATACTTTTAACATTTTGCCATCTTAGCACATGTATACTATATTGTACGCCCGAAAAGGATTAATTTTACTATTTCAAAGGATATGCCCGATTTTCATATTTTAAAGGCTGCTTTAATTATGTTTTTTATTCTAAGTTAAGGTCGCCATTCTAGTTTAAAGGATTTTAACAATTACCATATACTGTAACCAGGATACGATTTAATATGGAAGAGAACAACCATTTTTTACTTAATTCTCCTTTTAAAAGGATACGAATCGAAATAATTCACTGGTAACTAGGATTACTATATAATTTTTAAAGATATAATTAACATATTAATAAAATGTATTACAATATTAATCATAGTTCCATTCCCACTTCTCTCAGGCTGAGTCATGATTACGCTTCTGCACATGAAATAACTTTAACTAATCCGTGATAACGTTAGCGTGTTGCTTAATTTTCTAATTATTCACAACCCCAATATTCTGGAAGTTTAGTTGGAACAAATTTTCAGCCTCCTCTATTTCTGGTTCGAATGTGTTCAGACCAAAAAAAAAATTATCTGCTATACTTCTAAGCAGTGATAGAATAAACCTTATATTATTATTGTTTTAACCTTGGAATATGTTTTTTTTAAATATGGCTCTAGGTGATTTGATTAATTATCATTTAAAAAAATATTAATTATTATCTCTTGGATGAGTCAAACAATAAAAAAAATCGTACTTCTTAAGCCAGCTCTGGTTGTTGCATTTTTTTAGCTTTGATTTTTAGAGCAAAGAATTATAAACCGATTTGGCGATAAAAACCATGGAACAATGTGTAGTGTTACTAAAAACATAACACTAATAAAAAGGGTTTTCAAATTACTCGTAGATGGCACATAATAGTAAATACTTATCTGTGTACATATATATATATATATATATATATATATATATATATATATATATATATATATATATATTTATTTTTTTTTTTTTTAAATAAAAATAACCTTATTCTGGGACCATGTCCTTTAACAATAACATTGTAGTACAGTAAATATACACTTCAATATATACATGTCTGGCCGAGAGACAAAAAAAAATAATATATATATATATATATATATATATATATATATATATTACTAATAAATAAGGCATGGAACTTTCTAATATAATATAAATTGAACAGGTGAAAATTTTTGTTATTTCAATCTTGAAAGACAGATACAGAATACATATGAATTTTAAAATTATCTACGTCCTTGAAATTAAAAACGGTAAAATACACATCCCTTATCCTAATGCTTTGCTTATTTTGTATATTTTATTTTTTTAGGCTAAAAACATTTTTTAGTTGGAGCTGCAGTCCGCTTTCTACGCTTATATCCAGCCTTTGTTTAAAATTAAATTTTATGTAATACTTCTGTGATGGAAGGTTTTACTGTATTAAAGTCTCTTATGTAGGGAATATTATATGTATCAAAGAGATTATAACAAAGTTATTTTGCTGTAAATTAATGCCCTGATAGAGGAAGGAAGAGAGGATGTTTACGAGGAAAATCTAACGAAAAATGAAGCAGGTATTAGAACCATTTTTCTGTGCAGCATCTGTTCAAATAACCCTCCGGGGTAAAAGGCGCATTTATAATCTAATCTCGGGAGGGCGTTGTATAGTTGGAAACAATTCATTCCGCCCTCTGTTGAGTTTAGAGATCAATTCCGCCCACGTTGATTAGTCATTCTTCGCGAATATATATCACGTTTAGGTTACTACGTTAATCGTTTTCCTAAACAAGAACCTTTTATATTCTTTTGGAAAATAAGTCCTTTCTGTTTTTGGTTTATTATTTTCAATAATAAACCTTTGTAATAGAAGAAAAAATAAAATTACCACTCAAAATTTGTGGGCCGAATAACGAATAAAAACAAAAAAATCGGTTTGTCCGCCGTCCGAGGCAATTCTCCGAAACTACTGGGCCAATTTTTTCGAATTTCACCAAAAAAATACTATTCCATACAAAGATGATCTTAACACCAAGACGTAGATATTAGCTGGTTATTTTTAAAATGGCCGCCGATTAAAAGAGATTTAATTCAATAACATAGTTATTTTTGAAGATAGAGAAAATATTTATTAGTGTTTTCAAACCAAACAACCGCGAATAATTAATAAAGTATATAAAAGAAAAGAAAAAAATTTGAAATTTCACACATAAATACGCTCATAACTCAGTTATTTTTGACGATAGAGAAAAGTATGTATAGAGTTTTGGAATCAGTAAAGCACGAAAAAAAATGAAAACAAAATTAAATTTCGCCTATATATACGCTTTTATCTAAAATAAAACAAAAAACAAAACGCGAATAATTATGTAAAAGAAGAAAAAAAAAAAAATTGAAATTTTAACCTATAAACACATCTATAACTCAGTCATTTTCGAAGATAGAGAAAAATATGTATCGAGTTCTAGAATCGGTAAAGCGAAAAAAAAACAAAAAAAAAAACCTATGTTCGTATTTTCAAGTAACAAATTATGATAGATGTAATTTCACCAGAAATCGATTATTGTTGACGATAGAAAAAAATCGAAAATATTTAAAAATCATCTTTATATCGTCAAGCCACAACATACGAGTATAAGAATTGATGATAGAGAAAAAAAATTAGTTGTTCTGAAATCAGGAAATGTTATTTGAATTAATTGAATAAAAAACGAAAGAAAACAAAACGAAATAGTAACGCAGTCTTGTATAAATGCGTTTGGTATATTATTATTATTTTGGTTTATTCTGGTACATAGTCCCTCAAGAATAACATAAAATTCACAAATAAAAATAGCTTATCTGACCAGAAAACATTAGGTAGATTAAATTATTTACATAGTTAAAAGAGGTAGAGAAATGAATGTATGTACATAAACACGTCTATGTACAAAAGAAAAGAAAAAGCATAAAGTTAAGTAAATAAATGAATAGTAAAAAACAACTAATTTTCAACACATACAAGAAAAAAAAATATTGAGACAATATAGGCAGTCCCAATATACTTTGGAGACTTCTGTAATATTTTTATTGTATTAATGTCGTTGATTTTATTTTTCATTTTAATGAATTGATAAAACGAATTTAATATTGTAATTTCCCAGACTGTTGAAGATGTTAAAAATTCAGGGATTTAGTCTCGTTGTATCGTTAACATGTAAATTACTGAATGGATTACGAAAGCTCGGGCTTGTGTGCTCGGCTTACACAAGGGTGAGTCTGTTTGGCTTATACTGTTTGGACACTTTTTACATTCCCTCATACTAATCTCACCGGTTTTCGACACGCACACGGTGTTTCCAGTTTTTTTTTTCGAGGAACAGACAATATTTACTAAACGATGGTGTGATTGAAATTGATAAAGTTTGTTCAAATAATATGCCCTAATCCGAAAGAGTAATACAGGTATTATTTAGCAGGATATTCCCTTTAAAAAAATGTTCTTAACTATGAATTTCAAAGGCTGTCGATTGCTATTTTCAATATTGAATATTTTGTTTGTTACTCTTAGATAGATAGATAGATAGATAACTGTTTTTTATTTCTTTAAGCATACAACAAAAACAAATATTACAAATATAAAAAACATTTGTAGAACTATGGTCTTCTAGACCGTCAGCCCGGAGCCGATCTGAAAAGTTTTACAAAATTATACAATAGTCAAACAGGTTACTTACTTATACTATTCACCTTCTAACTGAATTAAATAATAAATAAAACAACAGAAAAAAGATAACAATCATCAATCATATCAATAATATTACACATTAGAGTTTGTTTTTTTTTCAATTATAATTAAATTCCTTAATAAGCCTATATCTATAAGGCCATGCAATTTTACAAAAATTGTATACAGACACCCAGTTATGACCATTGAGACATTTTATCACATCATCAACTTTTAGAGAACTCTTTCCGAAACAATTTTTTCTAATTTCAGACATAATCGAACATGCAGCCAGGAAATGAAATGCATTTTCTGTTTCTTTTTTATTGCACAAAGAACACATCACGCTTTTATTTGAATAAAATCTGTTGTAGTTGAGATAAAGAAGTTCACATCTAACTTTAAATATCCATTTAACCCCATTAAAGTTTATTTGATTATCAACAAGGTAATGTGATCCATAATCATAATTTAAGTTTTTATATAGATAGATTTTTTCCGAAACTGAAGTCTTTTGTATATATTTTAATCTGTAAATTTCTGTTAACGATACTCTAAATTCCTGTAGGATTAGATCCCATTTATTTTGATTGTCAAGTTTAATGTCTATGTCAATATTATGTTTTTCAGCTATTTCTCTTAAATCCTTTATCCAATATACCTTTTGTTTAACAACTTCATTGTTTAATAAATATGGTAGCCTATTTTTTGTCAGGTTTTTAACTTTGATAATATAACTATGCTGTATTTTTAAGGTTTCTATAAACATTGGGACTATTTTGGTTTCTAAATGGATTAAGTAGGACCGGGTAGCTTGCGGTAAGCTAAATAATTTCTTAATGAAGTAATACAGAAGTTTTTCACATTCAATATATTCTTTACTTCCCCATGCTTCGGCACCATATCCTATGAATGATTTAAAAACAGCATTGAATACTTGAATTTTAGATTTATAGGGTATACTAGGAGGTACGATGTGCCCATGAGTCATGAACTACTGTATCTGGAGTCTCAAAGAGACTTAGAACTCATAAGAATCCTTAAAGGATAGACAATTGCAGCCTACTCTTAGATTATAATACCCTTTTAACTTTTAAAAATACACTAACTAATTTCAGAGTTGCGATAATGGTTATGTGTATATGAAACAAAATTCAACCTTACTGCATTTAGACGCTTAGCTATACAATACAAATTTTACTTTTACTTACATATATATGAAATATATAGTAAGAGAAAGTATTGCGATCAATTTTTGAAGTCGAGTTTCACTGGAAATAAACATTTTAGAGTCAACATAGTCCAAATGACCGAGTCCCGCAAAAAGAATGGATTTATGTGGTGAGTCAAAAATGATTAGTTGTATGGAACTGAAATTTTGTATTTAAAACTCGGATATGCCTGAGATACTATCTTCTAGTTATAGTCTAAATAACTTAATAACCTCTAGTAGCATATATGTAGAAAAAAATAAGAATATTTAGGTTTGAGGTGTGAGCTCACGTTTCTCGAAGTATTTTATAGGGTAGGGTCGTCACTACCTACGCCTAATTTTGTAAGATTCCACCAGTTGGCTGACGGGTCTCACACGCGAGTTAGTGCTATAGGTGGATTCCCATTTATTAAATTCTTGAAAAAGTCCTTTCGGGAATGCGATTCGAACACAACCTTTGTCAAGGGAGGCTAGGGCGCTAGCCACTCAGCCACTGGCTCCCTTTAAGTATAGCAAATAACGGAAGGGACTATAATAAATAAAAAAATTATTCACTTTTTAATAATCTCCATTACCTCGTCCAACTTTGCATATAAGATACCATCTTTAGCTTTCTAATGGTACATTATTTTTCTCTATTACGAAACTTATTTTGTGAACGATAATATAAAAAAAGACAAACTTAATATTTTTGCTCTTTTTATGATATGTTGGCTTTCATATTGTATATTTGCTCGTCTTTTAATAATAGATAATAATTTATAAAAAAATAGTTAATTTTATAAATCTACATAATAATAAGCACTTAGGAAAAATGCAATTTAAAATATCGGCTGTCGGACTATTTCAATCAGAATGAAATCCATATGATAGCCGATTAAATTTCAGGAGTTTAGTAAACATTTTAAAAGGCGGTATAAGAAAGTCGTATTAAGATGCGAAATGCATGGTATAACGCCACCCTTCTAGTTCCTAGATTATGTTGAAAATGTTGCTCTAACATCTCTGCCATATATTCTCCTAAATATGAAATTTCCCTTTCATAAAACTTTCGAGCTAGACTTACCGTACACACACTGACCTTGCAGGACTTGGTCATTTGGACTCAGAAGGCCCTAAAACGTGTATTTCCAATGGACACTAATAGCTATTATGTACAAGTAATATGGAAGAATAGAGATAGATAAATTCTCATTTAGATCTGCTGCTCAACTTCACTGAGTTGCTATGAGTACACAGCATACCGCATCAATCCTGAAGACAATTTTCAAAGAAAAAATAGAAATACTGCCAAATAGAAATACGCTCATGGACATATATAAATCCAGCCTATCCTCTATATATGTGGTGATGCAGGATTCCCAGTGAGTCTGATTATGGTCTCCGATATGTTTTGCAACTGTTTTCTTTTTAGTCCATACTTCTCCAAAAATGATCCCGTATCTACTGGGATGGTCCCCCTGCTTCCGAAACAAACTCCCGTGACTGTAAATTTTCCTTCGCCAAACTCCTTACGAAATTTTTCTTGGAAGTATGGAATACATTTCGTATAAATTTTTTCTTCCTCCTCTTGAATTTGTTTGCCTTGTTCCCGGTCATTTGTTTCATATCTGATAGTAGGATCTACTATCAGTGCTTCCTTTTCTGTGGCACTAAATGCCAAGATGTCAACAAATCTTGTTGATTCCTCAGTATCAATGCAAAACACTTCTTGAAAACATTTGTATTTATTCATATTAACTGTATTTATTACATTATTTAATGTATTGTATTATATTATATTATCAAGTGTATTTATTATATTTTATTAACTGTATTTATTCATAATGACTTAAATATGATTTTTTTTTTTTTATTTATTGAGATATATTACATTTTGTTTCATAATGAACAGTAGTAATAGTGATGTGATACACATTCATACAATATATACAGAAGATAATGATAAAGTCAAATTACATAAAATCGGAAATGAATAAATTCAAATATGTACAAAACAATAACAATTAATAAAACAAAAAAAGAAGCAAGAAAACTAACAAATCAAAACAACAATCTGTAGTAGAGATAAATACAAAGTTGGGAAATAAATAAACTACATACAAACCAACTTAACTATATACAATATATACTATCTGCTAAGGGGACCCCAGACTGGGCCTCTCCCTCCACAAGTTGAGGGAGAATCCGAATCCAAGTGATCCCAGCGCCTCTCTCTCAGCAGACTGAGTAAGGGCGCAATAGCCACAAACAAATATGATATTAGTACTTAAATATAAACCATAAGATGAGAATACAGATAATTGAGAGAATAACTGTTGGAGATACACCAATTCTATAAATTAACTAAATTTAAATTGTAAAAGAGAAAACCCGAAGAGTATCACATGGTCTTGAATAAAGCTGTATTTCAGAGTACTTATTCCATCTAATCTATCTTAAGAAGAAACTCTACACTCAGTTGTAATTTCTAAAATTAAAAGTCTAAATGAATAAAAGTGTTTTTGATATTCATATGAATTATATTAGGAATGATATTTCATTCAACTTTTCTGATGGAACTGAGAAAGGGGAATAATGTTGCTTAAATGTTTGAACCCCAACTTATAAGAAAGTGTCTCTCAATTTTATCCCGAAATTGCCGTTTCTTGTTAAAATTAAGTTTTGATTAAAAGTCCTTGCCCTTTACTTGCCATCCCTTAGCCTATTTCTTGCATGAAGGGTTCCCAACTTAAACAATAGCTCATCCTATCCCTTTCCTAAATCACAACACAATTACTGACCTATCAAAGTCTACCTTTTTAACCCCTTATTTCATTTTAAATTTATATTCTTCCTAATTGAATTTTCCTTGGTTAGCATATTTTGTAGTTCTTTGACTTCTTTCTTTATTACATTCACTTACCTGTTTTTGTTCTGTATATAACGTTCTATGTAACCACAGGTTTTGATCGAACGTTCTTTATCCGATCCGAATTCCTATTGAACTGCATTCCTAATTATATCTGGGACTCCCAAACTCATTCAACATTTAAATTTCGCATATTCTGCCATTTCCTGTCCATCTAATTTTTAATAATCCCAAGTAGATTGCCAGCAGGGCGTTGTACCTAGTTGTTCTGAAATGTCGGGGGCAAATTTAGAACCTTCAAGTAAAACATTGGAGTATCTATTGCCACCATTTTATGACACACGGTATAGGTATGAATGATCCAAATTAATGTGTTTTGGGAATGTGTGGAAAGTGGAAAATGTATGTGGAAAGTGGAATAAGTAATGTAGAAGTGGGTTAACAAGTGTATCATACGAAGGAATCAACAACAATCATACGAAGGAAAAACCCAGCGAATGTAAACATTTTATTATAGAGATGGGTAAATAAACACCGAAAACTCTGAATTATTTTTTGGCAACCCGATATTACAACCCTTCTCGCAGGTTATGTCTGAATAAGTGCCTATTTTAGTTACTGAATGTTTATTTTAGTTTTAATTTCATATCGTCCTTAGGACTTAAGGGCATTAATTATTAGCCACATTCAACGAGACCAGCTACCTCCAGTGCCTTAGAGTATATAGGCCGGAAGCACATCAAGTTCTTTGATGGGCTAAAGGCCTGTGCCAACCCTTTCTTCAGAGATATCGCACTCCCATCCAGGCCTGGGAGGTGGCAAAGCACTGTCCCTTTGGTCGAAGTTCTCTTCAACGTAAGGGGTTTGGACTCTGCAGTCTGAACCCATTATACTTCAAAAGCCTGGAAGATGGTACATCCCCATCAAGTAAAGTTGAGGTGAAAGCCTGCAGTTGCAAACACCACATACAATGAGTGGACTTAGAATGCTCAACTTGAAATACCTCAAAAGGTAGTGTAAGTAATGAATGGCCTGAACTGTTGCGTTATTTGTTTTTGCAATGTCTTCAATTGTTACTTGTTTCTTGTACGATAACGGAAAATAAAATCTGGTGCGCGCAACGCACGACTTTCACTGACCTCCGTTGCTAAAATCAATTTAAGAATTGTTAAATGCCTTTAGAGATGAAATAAACTTAAAGAATTATTTAATTGATTTTCGATAGAAATATGTGAATTATCATCTAAAACAATTAGTTAATTTTATCCCCTTTCATCACATTTTATAGCGTTGTGTACAAGATATCATTTTGACTAAACTGTTTAGCTTTCCAACGGTATATTATACATACACGTATGTATTACGGTTATTATTAAAAAAAATTACATTAAAAAATATTTTGTACTTTTCTCAAAGAGTTGATTATGAAATTCATCCAACTTATATATTTAGTAGTTTTTCTTAATGCTAACAACATTAAATGGTTAATTTTTTCAAATCTACAAAATTAAAGATACTTGAGACGAAGAAAATTTAAACAATCGGCATTTAAGCCCTGTCAATCTATTTCAATAAAAATGAAACCTATATTGAATTAAAGCCCATTGTATTTTACATTACGATATAGCGAGTTTAATCAAAATCGTTAGTGCAGTTTTTGAGAAAATCGTAAAAAACGTGCAAAATGCTTTTTATAAAGTGGATCTCCTGGTTAACTGATTTTTATGAAAAAATTTGCTGCAACGTCTCAGACATAGAAACTCTTAAAATATGAAATTTCAGTTTTATATTTGGTTCTTGCGCTAGAGATACCACATACACTCAAATTTTTTTGTAGGACTTGGTTTTTTGGACACAGGGGACCCTGTAAACGTGTATTCCACGTACAATTCGAAAATGTTCACGATCGCAATACTTTCCATTTTTATATATTTCATTTATAGGTAAGCGAAAGTAATAATTTTCATATGTTTTTATTATATACGCATTTATTATTTGTGTAAAATAGTATTTTATTTATTTATTATTATTATTTTTTTTTTGAAATTTACAAAATGCATTTTCCTTTTTTGCTAGCGAACCAGTTGACAGAACGTCTGATATGTGAGAGTTATTTTAACTTTATACACAAATTTATCTCTATCGTTTATTCATTTAAACTTTCTTCTTTTATTTATCGTTGAGTAACATGTTTCTCCCACTTGTATAAATGTATGGGCTCGGAAAAGGGCAATAAATTAATTGGGACAGAGGCAGGGCACCTGATCTCCCAGGAGGATCTACAAATCCTCCTACTCCCTCCTGCAATACAAATAAGTCTGAACTTTTCTCATCTGTGCTCTCTCTGTTAATGTTTTTGTACTCCTGTCTATAATAAACCAAACTACAGCGTTTTTTTATTTTAGATTCATTATTTTGGTTAGTTCTACATTTATTTTTCACTAACCTACTTGTGAAATATGTAGTGAGAGAAAGTATTGTGATCATGAAAATTTTCAAATTCGAGTTTTCACAGGAGATACTCATGTTAGTTTCCACTAACAAGGAGAAAATACCTAATGTGTTTCACTGATTTTTCTTTAGGAAGAATGAAACAAGACAATAAACCATTAAACACTGCAAAATATTATTGATCAATGCTTCTCAGATAAATAAATAATAATTGAAAAGTTTGTGCTCAAAAAAATACAATTTCTTTAATATCTCTGTTTCTAGTAAAGGTAGAAAAAAAAGTTTGTTGTGAAAATTACCGTATTTCATAGTGAAACAATTAAAAATGTATTTATTATCTTTAACAGTTTAATGCTTGGTCATAACTCTAAAAATATAATTTAAAAAAATATTGAGTTCATCACTATTTCGCATATAAATTGAAAAACTCTGTTTTTATTTATTTAAACATATTTATTGATATTTACAACTGTATTATGATATACAACAAGTAAATGTGGTGGACATAGTAAACTGACATGAAATACATGAAGAGACGCCACCTATTGGCAGCCCTCTAAAAAATTTAAACTAGAAGGTCTCGGGGCCATCTTTTTTTCAGACGCCTCGGAGGATTATCAGGAATTGAAGAGGATGATAGGATAGAAACTAGTGGATTAGAGTGGGAATGTAGTTTTCTATGGAATGATTGATACCTGGTTCGGGCTATTTCAGTACCATATGGGATATTAAGGTCTTTATGGATAAGCTTATTCCTGACAATGTAAGGAGCCTTAAGGATATTGGATTGTAAAGGATTGGATACGAGAAGAATTCGATGGTTTAGTAGAGCCCCGTAGCTCTACTCCCTAAGTCCATATCGGTTTATGATGGTCATATAAATAAGTCTTTTGTAATAAAGTGGAAGGTTGGAGCGTTTGTCCAGCAAGTGTTGAAGTAGTCGAAAACGTCGAGCAGTTTCTTGTCGCTGCAGTCTTGTATGGGGATTCCATGTCAGACGTTTGTCAAGGTGGAATCCTAGGTATCGAATCTGGGCTAGTAGAGTGTCATTAAAGGACACTGTAGGGCAGGAAGTCATTGGTTCACGACGTAGGGTAAATGTTATCTGGTGGGATTTATTAGAATTAATTTTAATCCTCTAATGCTGGCACCATATTTCAAGGTCTCGGATGTGGGATTGAAGAGTGTGGGAGGCTGTAACAGGATCATTATCTACTAATAGGGTCTATATATATATATATATCTACTACGGGTCCTAGGATGCTACCTTGAGGAACACCAGCAGATTGAGAAAACAGGGAGGAATAGGAACTATTGTTATTTATTTTAAAAAATCTATCAGCGAGGTAGGATTGGATAATTAGAAAATAGGTAGGAGGGAGGAATAGACGAATCTTCTAAAGCAACCCTGGGTGCCAGAGTCGGTCAAAGGCCTGTTCTACGTCGAGAAAGGCTCCCGTGCAGTACATTCTGCGCTCCAAAAATTGAAAAACAAATTTTTTTCTTCTTAAACACTGCCCCATAAGTCCTGAAAAAAAACGCTGTCATTGTTTTTAACCCAATATTTCTCCTGCCTACGTACAACTCAGGAGCATGGGATTAGGCACCTATTTACATCATAGTGTAAGGTGTTAAAAAAAAAAAAATTAACACATTCTAGGATAAATGCAAATACGTTTTATGAAGCAAAACCACGATCATGGTTTTTCATGTTTCAACGGATTTGACGAAAGCATTAACTTGTACCAAATTTATTGGAATTTACAACTGTACAATGGAATACATCCAGTAAATTTGAGAAAAATATATAAGGCATGAAACACATGTAGAGAAGCTACCCAGTGGAAGCACTTTAAATTTTACGGAAAAAAATTGTTTTTCAATTTTAATATGAAATTTTAAAACTTTTTTTTCAGGAGTATGGAATCTTAATCTGAGCACAGTTTTATGAAACATAAAGTAGTACTTGTAATAATATAAGTAGTAATTTTATTTAATATCTCTGACTCTAGTAAAGGTGGAAAAATAAGTTGGGTGTCAAAATTACCGTATTTCAAAGTGAAATAATTTAAAAAATAAGTCATTGAAATGTTTCAGTTTTATGTTTAGTAATAACTCTAAAAGTGTAATTTAAAAAAATATTAATTTTATTATCATTTCGTACTCAAATTAAAAAAAAAATATATACAATTTTTTTTTCTTTTTTTTTTTTTACCACTGTGATGTGGCATGGCCGAAACTAAAGTGATGCTTAGTTATCGCTCTGCGCTAGCTTCCTTGGAACTGTGGTATTAACTCACGGGTTTTTGCCAACGCTTATAAACATCGTGCTTTTACTGCAGTGATCAAGTTTATACTGTAATTTAGCTTATTAGTTAAATTAAAAACAATTTTTTTTCCCTATAAAACCGCCCCAGAGGTCCTCAAAAACATTTGAGGCTTTTCCACATAATATTTCTCCTGCCTCAGTCGTACTAGGCAGGAGCATGGAATTAGATGTGTTCTAGAATGAATGAAAATACGTTTTACGAAGCAAAACCACAATCATGGTTTATTATTTTCAAACGAATTTCATGGAAAAACATTTTTCTATTTTAATTTAATACGAAATTGTCACAACCTTTTTTTAGGAGTAAGGAATCTTAAGCTGAGAACAGTTTTTATAAAACCTTATTAAAAGTATAACTTTGATGATTTTTTTTTAATAATTTTAGTGATATATTTTTATGTGATTATTAGCCATTGAGACAAGTTGTAATATATCCGAATAAATAAACACTTTCCAAAGAAATTTAATTATGCCTTTAGAAGAAAAATCGTTTTCATGAAATATTTGTTTGTCTTTATTTATTTATCGAAAAACTATACGATCTGCCCAAGTCGTTATAATTAAATTATATATAATAATTATTATAATTAACAACAATCACTTGTTTGTGGTTTTTCGTCACTCACTATCAACTTATACGACTTAGAATCGGATGCCAAGTCCGTTGGAACCTATATATTTACTAATTTACATAATTTGAACACGTGTTAACAGGAATTTCGTTGCTTCGACCGTGATTAGCTTTAACAGGTTGTTATGTAATCATGATTAGCTATTCACCATCAGACCTAGATTAAGTATTTAGCACACGTTGAATTTACCTTACGTATAATTATTTATTACTATTAACGAATATCTCGTATTGATATACCTTGTTTAAATTTAAATTTGCACTTTTATGAAAATATCATTTTTGTTTATGTTAAAGGAACACGTATATCATTCCTTTGAAGAAAAATAATAAGATGTATTATTATAAAACTAAATATTTTGAAAAAAAATATTTCAATAATAATAATCTATCTGATATTTACTACGATTACGAATTTAAATCAAGACAAGGATTTATATAAGAATCATTTCCAAAATTGATTAAATTTTTGATTATGATAGTTTTGTATTTGTAAACAAGAAAAATACGTTATAATACTTTTACACTAGTTTCTGACAAATTATGTTGAGGTATTATGTTGTTTCCTTCTAACGGATTTTAGGTGACAATGTGACAGTAAAATAGATGAATTGAAAAGTTGTGTTTACTATTCCAAAAGATTTCTTAATAGTTTTTTTTAAACTAGTAATAGTTAAAAAAAACTTTATATAAATTAATTAAATATAAACATAAATGTTATTAATATAGATTTTCGATTTTTTTATCTTGTAATTAGACAATATGGGATTTATTATTACTAAAAATGCCATTAAGAGTTCGTAAGAGAAAATTTTTATTTTTTCCTATTTTGTAAAAATTCATTATAACAATTAATTTTGTAGTTTTTTAAATTCAGCCTCAAATGATTTAATTTAAGTAAATTTAACATTATTTTTAACTCTTCGTTCTGATTTTTATATTATAACATTTTGTAACTAGAACAAGAGAACAGAAAATTAAAAAAAATAGAATTGACCCATCCGAAAAACTATAGAAATAAATCAAGAAATTTAAATTTTAAGATAGTTGAGTTGATGAACTAATTTGAAGGGTAGCCAATTTATTTATATAATCTTTAGCAATCGTTAAAATCGTTGTTAAAAACAAAACATTGAAAAGTATCTGGCACACAAGATATATTTATTTAAGCAGTAATTGTACACCTGAAGAGAAATGTCGTATGTTTTTGTATATGACTTTGAATGTCGAAAACAGGAAATAGGAAAAAACAAAGACACCAAAAAAAAAATAAGAAGAATAATTGACAAACTGCAAATTACATACATTCTCAAAACCATTTATAAAAGCGTCCGTGTTTTTCTGGAGAAAGTTGCAACTTGTAAACCTTATATAAATACTTTTGGCGGTTTTAGAAGCTAAATTTAATGATAATATATATATTTTTTTGTATTAGTATTTTACTTCTATCTTAAGGTTTTTTTAATAAAACGAACAGGGGATGAAACTAGGAAATAAAAATCAGTTTAATGATAATTGAAGTGCCCAAGTTTGAAAATACTTGAGCTTTTTAGGTTCATTAAAATGTTAAGCTTTAGAGAAAACAAAAATGTATTTAGTGCAGAGGCCCTTAGTGAGGATTAGAAAGGCTTCCCCATCTCGAAACTAACTTTTAGCTCTTAATAAAAAAAAAAAAAAAGTTTGAATTATTCTTACACGAATGGCAATGGGAAAATGTCGTGTTGGTCTAATGAACTTTAATCCATTTCCACGTCCCACTTGAGCTCTGCAGGTTTTATGAACTTCAAATCCATAGTTCTAAGATTATAAATGATATATTTTCACGCCGTAAAACACGTTTATAATATATATAATAATTATGTGTTAAGTATTGTACATTGAATCTTTTGATAATAGCCTTCAGTATGTTTATATCGTAATGAAAGCACTCCAGCATGTTTTTTGATTATATAATTTTTTTTTAATTTATTTGAAGGATGATATGATATGTAGGCAGTCGTAAAATATTAGCAGATAGTAAAAAAAATATTTACTAACCAACGTTAAATATTTAAATTTAATTCATTCAGCTTCTATACCTCAACGAAGCAACCCTGATGAAGACCAGCAATGTGGGCCGAAACATTGATAAATAAATAAATATATATATTTATGATCATACATTTATTATTTATTTTATTGTTTAATATTGGCCTATTTGAATACATCAAGGACGTTCATTGTGAAATTCATACACAATATTTTTTCAACGTTATGCACTGGACTACTTATCATTTAGTTTTAAAATTATAGGTATAATGTGGACTTAAAAAAAAGTCTAAGTTTTAGAAGTAGTTCTTGATAGATGTTTGATTTGACTGAACTTTGATTTGATAAATGTGGTATTATTCATGTCTAAAAAGCTCTATTAGACCAATTAAGAGTTTATCATTTTGGGACTATTAGTTCTTCGTAACAAAAGAGCACTTAGCAAAAAAATATTATGTTTATTTTTACTTTCACTTACTATATATAGTAAGGGAAAGTATTGCGATCGTGAAAATTTTCGAATTCCAGTTTACAACGGAAATACACATTTTTGGGTCCCCTGAGTCCAAATAACCAAGTCCCGCAAAAAGGTCTGTGGGTGTCTGTGTCAATAGTATAATGAGCTTAACAGAAGAGCCACTTTATACTATGCATTTTGCACCTCGTTTTTAATTTTCTTGTAACCGGTTTCATTCTGATTAAAATGGTTTGACAGTGCTTCAATGCCGATATTTAAAGTTTTTTTCTCTAAAGTACCTTTCATTTTGTTGATTCTATAAAAATAACTATATTATCTTGTTAAAACTGATGAAAAACAACTAAATATGCAAGTTGAGCGAATTTGAAAAGCAACTAAAGAAGAAAACTGAAAAAATATTTTTTTAATGCAATTTTTTTATTTTGAACAGAGCAACAGTAATATAAACGTATAATATACCGTTGGAAAGCTAAAGCTTTTAGAATAAATTTTATCTAATAAACAGATTTGTAAAATTTAAAAAAGAGTGATGAAAAGCCGATAAATTTAATTATTTTAGATAATAATGTAATAGATTTTTTAATAAAACACTTGTTTCTATATAAATTCGATTTATATAATTCTTTAATAGTTTCACGTATTTTTATCTCTAACTGATGAATTTGAAAATTCTTTCATTGATTTTAAAAATGGAGGTAAGTGAATGTCGTGTGTTGCCCGCACTAGTTTTTTTAGCTTATATTCATTATTGTATTTAATCATCGGCAGAAATAAAAAAATAAAAATTAGTTTATTTATTCGTTATGCCAAACGGTTCCAATTTTATACGTTTTATTACTTAGTAATTTTTTACCTATTTTACAGGTCTATGAAACTTTTTCTAAATACATTTTAAAAGTTTAACTGAGTTTCAATGGGAGTCCCATCAAGTTTACAGTGGGACATCTGTTTTAATGAAATGATCTAAAAGTAGAAATAATTAATAACAATGTTAGTTTATGGATTTATAAGAAGATTACATTGATTTTAACAACTTTTTTCTAAAATCTTTAGTACTCTATTGAAGAATATAATCTGTACGATACTGAACGGGGGTAACATTAAATAACCATTACTTCAATAACAACTTAATAACAAACAACTTAATAACCGTAACATCAAATAACAACTTTTCCTATCCTATTTGATTTATTGCTGTATTATATTTCAAATAAAATGGTAATAATACATTTTGTCCATAAGAATACCATTTGTTAAATTAATGAAAGATCTGTTTTCATGAAAAAATTTAAAAGTTGAAATAATTAATAACAATGTTAGTTTAAAGATTTATAACAACTCACCTTTTATGTTAACATACTTATATTTTCTTTTTTGTGTTCAGAATTAGTAGTTTTTTACTTTTCATTTACTCTATTTATTTACTTTACTTTATGCTTTTTTATTTCTCTTGTACATAGATGTGTGTATGTACATACATTTATATAAATTTCTTTCTCTACCTCTTTTACCTATGTAAATAATTAAATCTAGAGAATGTTTCCTGGCCAGATGTGATATCTTTATTTGTAAATTTCCTGTTATTCTTAAGGGACTAAAGTCCCTGAATAAAATTTTTTTTCTATTCTATTCTCTCTCACTCACACTCTCTTTCTCTCTCTCTCTCTCTCTCTCTCTCTCTCTCTCTCTCTCTTTCTCTCTCTCTCTCTATATATATATATATATATATATATATATATATATATATATATATATATATATATATATATATATATATATATATATATATAATATATAGTTAAAATAATGCGATATGTATTACAAAGGATATTGTTGCCATTTGGTAAATAATATTGTTTCTTAAATCTTGCGTTCTGAATTAAAGAATATAAGTTGTAGGATAGTGCATGACAGAGGTAACATTGAACTATGATAACCTCCCTCTTTACCTATGTTCATAAGTTTATGGGCGTACAAATACTTTATATTAACATGTACCACTTATTTTATTGCATATTGACTTTGCTAATATCTTCCGCTTCCTAATGTTATATCAGGTATTTATATTTAATAATAATAATAATAGGCTTACCGAACCCGAAGGTTCGATACCGATACCACCAAACTTCGCCTGCACAGACTCGTCCAATGTTCGCCGGTCAAGCCCAAGCCACCGAGATCAGCCTTAATGCAATCCTCCCATCGACGCTTCGGTCTACCTTTCGGACGCCTACCAGTCGGTTTAGCGAATACCAACTTTCTCGGAATCCGTTCCTCACCGAACCCAACAACTTTACGCGCCCTATTGAGTCTCCGAGATGCTATCAACTCAATTATATTCATAGGGTACAGACTCTGCAATTCCGCGTTGTGCAACCTTCTAAACTCCCCAGTGGCCTCATCTCTCTTCGGACCAAATATTTTACGCAGTACCTTATTTTCGAAAACCTTAAGCCGTTGTTCATCCTTCAAAGTAAGCGGCCACGTTTCACATCCGTAAAGAACCGTCGGAAGAATAATAG
The DNA here is from genome assembly GCA_023052935.1 of Piezodorus guildinii. Classification (NCBI taxonomy): domain Eukaryota; kingdom Metazoa; phylum Arthropoda; class Insecta; order Hemiptera; family Pentatomidae; genus Piezodorus; species Piezodorus guildinii. The sequence continues at coordinate 34,622,708 of CM041296.1, read as the reverse complement.
TTTTATAAATTCTAACCATTAAGTTTTTAGATAGAAGCCGCGAACTAAGTAACTTAGCAACTGAATAATAACAAGCATTTCCCACCTTCAGGTATTTATAGTACTACTCATAATTAAGGAAAGATTTTTTAATATGTTCATTACTGAAAATTTAGTTTTCTTATCTACTGAAAAACTTTATAGAAATGTATTTTACATATAAACCTTTAAGAAAGAATGTCCTCAATGATATTGAAAACCGTATCAAAATCCATCGCGTGTTTTAGAATTAATTCGCGAAAACCCTGAATTGTGTTATTATTTTAAATATATATATATATATATATATATATATATATATATATATATATATATATATATGTAGAGAGAGAGAGAGAGAGAGAGAGAGAGATTGTTCTCAATTAGCATTTGCGAAATCGATAAAAATAAATAAATAGTTCATAGTAATCAAATTATACAAAGCTTTGAGGAGAAAAGTCGGTAAATATCTGTGCCTCTTTATTAGCCTTATTTATTACTTCTATCACTGTTTTCTAAGGGACTTTTAAGTCTCAAAGATGGCTTTGTTTAAAGTTACAATAAGTACTTAAATACTTCAACAAAAAGGAAGAAACTTCGTTTTTGGTTCTTTCTCAATCTTTTGAAGTACTTCAGCAAAAGCGAGAACTTGGAAAGAGGGAAGTAAAAGCTGTTGTGTGTTTAGTTTTCGACTTTTTCTTCGGAATAGTTCATCTTTTACGATTACCTCAGAAATGGCGTTAATTCTCTCCATATTGTCTAAAATGTTATAATAATCTTAAAATTTATGTTTAATCTTATAAACTTGAGTATTTCTCTTCTTTGTTGGTTGTAGAAAAATATAATATTTTCCTCAGATATTTAGTTATTAAATGTTGTAAGATTCGAACTGGGCATAGTTATCTTCAGATTGATTAGTATTTCTGAAGTTTTTGAAAATACTTTGTTATTGCGCTTATGATCAACTTATTTGATAACATACATGTCCTCATTTAGCTAAATGCACGTGAGTTTCATTTTTTCTGCTGTGAATCTCAGGTAGACCAGTATATGATCAGAGCAGTAATATGAAGAATGTACGTGTGTGTGTGTGTGTGTGTGTGTGTGTGTGTGTGTGTGGAGGGGGGGAGGGAGGTGTATATGTGGTTAGTCTAGCTCGAAAACGTAAATTTGTGCGAAACTGAAATTTCGTATTCAAGGCAACTCCCGAACTGTTAATCCAATCTTCTTTTTTAATAAAATCTACTGGCCTGTAGTAATACTTTATAATGTGTATTCTGGATATTTTTTCGATTTTCTCTAAAATGGCTTTAATTAATAAAATTTAGGTTTCATTTTGATTGAAATAGTTTGGAAGGGCTGAAATACCTATTTATTAATTTTCTTCCCCTAAAGTATCTTTAATTTTGTATATTCTGAAGTATTAAGGATGACATTTTGTTATAAAAACTGTTTACTATACAAGATGAAAGAATTCTATTGAATTTTGTTTACAGCTGAAGGAGAAAAGAGAAAAAACTTTTTTTTTTCCGAAGATAAGAAAGTAATCTAGATGTATAATACACCGTAGGAAAGCTAAAAAATTTAGAAAAAAAAATTATTTTGTATATAAAGCTATGGAAGGCAATGGTAACTGACAAATAGTTCATTAACTTATGTCGTGATTGTGCATAACAATTTTATAATGTTATGTTATTTGATCTATAAAGTATGTTTCCAATTAAACTTTATATAACAAACTAAACTCCAACTTAATTTAATAATTCTTTAATAGTTTTTAAGAAAAGAAGAAAATGTAAATCGTTTTCTTCCAGTACCAAATTTCTTTTTAATATTTACATTTCAGTCCACATATTCGGACATCCTAATGTATGAATGCAAAATACTGAAAACACCTGATAAAGCTATTTTGGAAACCACAAAATTCGCGATTCGAGGACGGAGTCTGATATGGTTTTTATTCATTAATTCCTTCCCGAAGGTTTATATATTAACTACGTTTCAATTAATTTTTTTAATGAAAGAGAAAATTTAATTTTCTGTAATCAAGTCATAAAAAATATATAGACGGATTATATGCCGTTATATAGATTTTAGAAAAGTTAATATGCAATAAAACAAGTCGTACAAGTTAATATAAAGACGTTGTAAGTCCAAAGACCTATGAACATATGTACATGTTATTGGTAAAATGGGAGGTTATGGTAGTTTCATGTTTCCGTCGTCGTACAGTATCGAACAAGTTATATTCTTCCATTCATTCCTCATGATATTAAAAAAAAATCTGGTGCGAACAACACACGACTTTCACTTACCTCCGTTTTTAAAATCGATTAAAGAATTTTCAAGTACAGTAAGATATAAAAATGAGTAAAACCATTAAATAATTAATTAAATGGAATATATATAAAAACATGTGTTTTATTAAAAAAATCTATAATATTATTATCTAATATAATCGGTTAGTTTTATCGGCTTTTCATCACTCTCTATTACCTTTTAAAAGCTTGTGTATAAGATAATATTTTTTCTAAAATATTTAGCCTTCAAACGGTACATAATACATGTACGATATATTACTGTTGTTATGTTCAAAAACAAAAAATTGCATTAAAAAAATTCGTACAACTTACATATTTAGCTGTTAGTTATCAAAACTAACAACATATTATGGTTAATTTTATAGAATCTACAAAAATAAATCTATTAAAATATCGGCATTTAAGCTCTATCAGACTATTTTAATCTGAATGAAACCTACATGATGTCAAAGCCTATTAAATTTTATAGCGAGATTAATCAAAATCGTCGGAATCGTTTTCGAGAAAATCAAACAAAGTTGCAAAATACATGGTATAACATGGCTCTTCTGGTAAGCTCATTTTGATTAAAAAGGTTTTGTAACGTCTCAGGCGAATATTTGTCTTAAATATGAAATTTCAGTTTCATAGGACGTTTCGTTTCAGCCCGGGAGTTACCACACACACACACACCTTTTTGCGGGACTTGGTTATTTGGACTCAGGGGACCCTAAAACGTGTATTTCCGTTGAAAACTACAATTCGATAATTTTCACGATCGCAATACTTTCCCTTACTATATATAGTAAGTGAAAGTAAAATATTATGTTCTAAATAGTACTAAATGAACTCAAAATCCCAAAACGATAAACTATTATTGGTCAAAATGAACTTTTTAAAACGTTAATGACATTACATTTAAATAACAACCGTTCGAAGCAATGGCAAGTTGCAAGTTTATTAATAAAACTTTTTTTTTCGGTAGGAATTCGCTTGAATTCAGTCTGGAGAATATCACTAAACCTCAGGAATACTACGGCAGTGAATATTGGTGAAATTTCGGTAAGCAAAGTTATAATTTACTTTGTACAATCACGAAAAAGTGAAAGGAGGGTCACTGATCAGCTGATTGCCGCTAGCTCGGCAAGCTCGGGCTTGCTTTTCGTTAACTTATCTTTCTTTTATCTTTAATTCTTATCTCATTATTTATTTATTATTATTATTGTCTTAATCAATAAGATATTTTCATCAAGTCATGTCATCAAAGTCTGCAAGTAAAAGATCTAGATCTGTAGGTTCTAACTCGTCTCCTACAAAACAGAGACCCCGCCGTGAACAAAATAAAAAAATAATTCCACCAGCGACCGCGTCAGCTACCTCATTAGGATCTGAACCACAGCCCAGCACATCATCACAAGGAATAACTGATGAATCCCCGTTTTTTACACCGAATCCATTTGAAATCCTCCAAAATGAAAAAGAAACCATGGAATCTTCTCCTATACCCAGGGAACCACTACCTCCACCAATATTTGTTAAAAATATTAAAAATTTTAAACTGATGTGTGCGCATTTAAACAAAGTAACTGATCCTAATAGTTATTATTGTATAAGTAGAACCAATGATACTAAAATATCTCCGACTACTGCTGAAACCTACAGAAAGATTGTAAAATATCTGACTGAGACCAAAGCTGACTTTCATACTTATCAGCTGCGCCAAGAGAGAGCATTAAGGGTCGTAATCAGAAACCTACATTCCTCAACACCCGTTGAAGCTATCAAAGAAGAACTGACAGAATTAGGATTCCAAGTGAGGCAAGTCACCAACGTTCTAAAAGATAAAAGTCCACTGCCTCTATTCTTCGTGGACTTGGAACCATCAGCAGGAGTCGAAAAAATCTATGACCTCAGTAGACTGTACTATACCCGTGTAAAAGTTGAAAAACCTTACACAAAGAGGGAAATAGTTCAGTGTCATAACTGTCAGGCATATGGACATACCAAAAGTTATTGCCATCACATACCACGCTGCGTGAAATGCGGTGAACAGCATAAAACAGAAGAATGTACAAGATCAAGATCTACACCCGCTGTATGTGCTCTGTGCCTCAAGGACCACCCGGCTAACTACAAGGGATGTGAAATCTACAAGAAACTCAGAACCAGATACCAAAAACCTCAGGATCCGAATGAAACAGCTGTACCAACCAGAAGCAGAAGAGAACCATCTAAAACTGTAAATTCTAACGTATCATTTGCCCACTTGCTTGGAGGTGGAAACCAGAATCATGAAGTCGAGGCACTGCCGGAACAACTTTTTCCTCAACTTTCTCAATCTATTGTACAACAATCTATCCCTCAAAGTTTACCTACTCTTCAAAAAACTCCTCAACATCAAATTTCTCATATCCCTTCTCCATCAAATGTCACAGACCTTACCAGTCTCATGACATCCTTCATCTCCGAAATCAAATCCCTCGTTATGCCTCTAATATCACTCCTTACGAACCTTGTATCAAATCTCATTCCTGCCTTACAAAAACCATAAATGACCTCACCTAATTTCTTATCCATTCTCCTTTGGAATGCGAATGGTGTTAGAAATCACACTGACGAACTGACAGCGTTGTTGCAAGACAAAACAATTGACGTTGCACTTATTACTGAAACTAGACTAACCACTAAACAGCTTTTCAAAATACCGCAGTACATAACATACCGTACAGACCACCCAGACGGCAAAGCTCATGCCGGTTCTGCTATCATTGTCCACCAATCTCTCTCTCATCATTTACTTCCACTTCCTACCTATGATTTCCTGCAAGCCACAGCAATAGTAATCAAGACTTTTTCCTATCCGGTAACTATTACATCAGCATATTGCCCTCCCAAACACTCCATTTCCAACACCGAATTTGCATCCTTCCTGGATTCCCTAGGAAATCATTTTATTCTGGGTGGAGATCTAAACGCCAAGCACCAGCAGTGGGGTTCTAGAACCACGAATTCTCGTGGAAGAAATTTGCTGACTGCTCTGAATTCCCGAAATTTTAACCTCCTACCTCCTGACTCCCCTACCTACTGGCCAACAGATCCTAACCGTAATCCAGATATCCTCGACTTCTTCATCCACAGCGGATTAGGCTCCCTGAACTATTCCGTAACTCGCCTTGATGAACTATCCTCTGACCATAGTCCACTGATCCTTAAAGTATCCCTAACTCCTATTCCGAAACCCATTCCACCTTCATTTATCCGAGGCCCTGTCAACTGGAACCTCTTCCGCCAAATCCTCACCGATAATATTGACCTCAGTGTGACCCTCAAAACAACGGATGACCTTGATGATTCCGTCTACTCCTTTACTACCGCCATTCAGCAAGCTGTCTGGACTGCCTCCTCTCCTAAGCACTCCAATAGAACTCCTCAGCAAAACCATTTACCTCAACACCTAGCTGACCTCATCCATGCAAAACGCCGAGCCAGATCATTATGGCAAAGAACCCGACACCCAACAGATCGCCGTTCCTATAACTTTTATTGTAGGCAATTAAAGCGGGAGTTGGCGACCTTCCGTTCCCAGTCCTTTAATTCCTACCTCTCCTCTCTATCAGCCCGAGATAATTCCCTGTGGAATGTGACCAAAAAGATCCTCAAATACCACAAAGTTTCCCATCCTCTCCGGCGTGGTGATGACTCCTGGGCTGCGTCTGATGAAGATAAAGCCGAGGAATTCGCCACGCACCTCTCCAAAGTATTCACTCCTCACCCGGAATCCAACAGAAATCATACCACAACAGTTCAAGAATTCCTTTTCTCACCAATACCTCTTTCCCTACCTCCTAAAGCTATTAATCCATCTGAGGTGAAATATCTTCTTCAAAAACTGATCCTTCGTAAATCCCCTGGACATGATCTCCTTACCCCCCAGATCCTGCGACAACTTCCCCAGAAAGCCATTATTTTTCTTACATACATCTACAACTGCATCCTTCGCACCACCTATTTTCCTCTCTTATGGAAGCATTCCACAATCATTCTATTCCTAAAACCAGGTAAACCTTCCAGTAACACTTCATCCTACAGACCTATTAGTCTACTCCCCATCCTCTCAAAAATCTTCGAAAAGCTCCTTCTAAAACGAATCCTGCCTATATTAGAATCTCACAACCTTTCTTCCCACCAGTTTGGTTTCCGTTCTCATCATTCCACTGTTCAACAAGGACTCCGAGTTGTAGACCATATTTCCTCAGCCCTCGAATGCAAAGAGTATTGTTCTGGTGCGTTTCTGGACATAGCGCAAGCTTTCGACCGGGTATGGCACGCTGGATTACTCTTCAAGCTTAAAACGCATTTACCCCAGTCTCTCTACCTCATTCTAAGATCCTATCTCTCAAACCGCTCCTTTCAAGTTCGCTGTGGTGTAGAATTTTCCAACTTTTATCCCGTTGAGGCCGGTGTTCCTCAGGGCAGCGTCCTGGGACCCGTTCTCTACATCCTTTACACCGCTGATATCCTAATCATCCTGACACCTTTCTGGCAACATTTGCAGACGACACCGCCATCCTATCATCCAGTTCCGATCCCGAAACAGCATCCTTAATACTGCAATGACACCTTTGTCTTATCGAAGACTGGTGTGGTGCTTGGCGCATAAAGGTGAACGAGGCCAAATGCAAACACGTAACCTTCACTCTTCGACGAAACTCCTGTCCGCCAGTTTACTTCAATTCCATTCCTATTCCTCCTTCAGATACAGTCCGCTATCTTGGCTTACTACTAGACAAAAGACTGACGTGGAACCCACATACAAGACTTAAAAGAAAAGAACTCAATCGACGATTCGGACAGTTATACAGACTATTAAACAGAAAATCTGAACTTACAGTTGAGAACAAATTATTAATTTATAAGACTATACTGAAGCCCATCTGGACCTACGGACTTGAACTGTGGGGGACAGCTAAACGTTCTAACATCAAACGCATTCAATCCTTTCAATCCAAAGTCCTCCGAATAATAGTAAATGCTCCTTATTATGTATCCAACTATACCTTGCACCACGACCTTAATGTTCCATTTATTTCAGACCTAATTCCATCCAAATTTTCCAAATTCCATCAGAACCTCATTCATCATCCTAATCCTTTAGCACGATCCCTATCCAGCTCCACTCATCCATACAACCCACCTAGAAGGTTGAAACGGCAGTGGCCCCGAGATATATTGTAAATACGTATGCTGGAGTTCTGACACTGGTCAGATTCTCCTCTCAAGTGCGGTGTGATTGTGGCTATGGCGCCCTCACTTAGCTTCCGCTGGCTCTTACCAGTGATGCGGCTGAGAGGGAGGCGCAGGGATCCTTTGGGCTCTGCTTGTTCTTCCACAAGTGGGGGGACAAGCCCCGTCCGGGGTTCCCGAGCTGATTGTAAATATTGTACATAGGTATGAATGTGACACGTTTTGTTTATTTATTTGTTAACTTCATTTATTTGTATTTATTTTGTCTACTTAATTTTGTTATTGTATACGTTTATTTATTTTGATTTTATTTTATGTAATTTGACTTTCCTTTTGTTTATATTGTAAATATTGTATGAATGAGATCCTGTAGCACTATTATTATTGTCTATTATGACAAATTGTAATATATACGAATAAAAGAAATAAAAAAAAAAAAAAAAAATTAATAAAACTTGTTCTCGTTCTGAAATTAATTTTTAAAACTTTTATATATTTTTTATGAGGATGTATATCGTCGTAAATCTAACTAATCTGTTTGTGGTTTAATTGAGCAGAGTTAAAATTAATTTCACTTACCCATACAGCACGATTTTCCTGTTTGCTATTATTCATCTTCTAGTATGATAGTATACATTTCTTTTAATTAAGCAATTATGATGCACTTGAAGAAGTATTTTATCCAATTACAAACAAGTTATCTTGGCGATAAACATTATATGAACGTTTTTGTTGGTTTAATTAAAAAATTAAACTTTTATCGTCATAAAAAGCTGAACGCTATGAAAGATACGAATAAAATGCAAAACATCTTGCCCCGAGCTTGCTATTTGAATTTTAATAACTTAATCTTCTTAATCTCTAGTTGTTAAAAGAACCTTCAATTTGTATAAAAAGCGAGATTGGAGCCTATTTAATCAAGGTCACTATTTTTAACGTTGATTTTAAATGAAACATTTAATTTGTTATATATTTATTTATTCGGATATATTACAGTTTGTCGCTATGGACAATAATAATATTGCTACATGATAACATTCATACAATATTTACAATATAAACAAAAGAAAAGTCAAATTACATAAATAAAACTAAAATTAATAATGGTATATAATAACGAAGTTTATAAATTAAATAAATACTAGATTAACAATAAATAAACAAAACATGAACACACTCATACCTATATACAATATTTACAATGTGTTGGGGAACCACCGTCGGAGTCCGCCTTCCCCCCACTTGTGGAGGACAAGCAGGATCCGGAGGATCCCAGCGCCTCCCTCTCAGCCGCGTCACTGGTCAGAGTCAGCGGAAGCTGAGTGAGGGCGCCATAACCACAAACACACCGCACATGAGAGGAGAATCTAACCAGTGTCAGAACTCCAGAAAAGATATTTACAATATATCTCGGGGAAACATTTAATAGCAGATTAAATCTATAGAAATAAAACCTTATATTATTTACACAGGGAATATTTCTATCGTATAAGAGCTGTACACGCTTTCAATTATTGTCTAATAACTCAAAAATACTATTAATTTTTTTATGTACTTTTTTTTTTAATTGCTCCTTTAAAACTCATATTTAGTCCCTGTTAAACAGAATTTGGAATACTCATACAAGGCTCAAACGACAAGAAACTGCTAGCCGTTATTGTCTGCTTCTTCAAAACTTACTTGATGAATTTTGCACCATGTTACTATTTTATCTAAAACGGCTCTAATAATGTTGATCAAACTCGCTGTATAGATGCAAAATTTAACAGGCCTTGATACAATGTAGGTTTCATTCTATTTAAAATAGTCTGACAGTTTTTAAATGCCAATAGATTAATTTTTTTTCGCTGAAGTATCTTTAATTTTGTAGATTTAAATAAATTAACGATATGATCTTGTCAGTATTGATAAAGAACGAAACCGACGAAAGGAGAAAAGAGCAAAAATATTTAAGAGATTATTTTACACACAAAATTGTCAAATTTAACGGAGAGCGATGAAAAGCCGATAAAACTGAGAAATTTTTGTAATATTTCATTCGTATGAAACTGAAATTTCACATTTAAGACAAATTTACGAGGTTTTACATATACTTTTTCATCAAAACCAGCAAACCAGACGAGGCGCATGCTTTAATACCGTAAGTAGGTCTCATTCTGATTGAAATAGCATGTGCTTGAATGTTAATATTAGGGGTACTCACTACGTTTGCTATAGCATGCTATTTGTGTTATTTTGCTAAACCCGTCGAGTTTCTACAGTTACTTTCTGTATAAAATTGATGGGTTTAGCACAATAGCACAAATAGCATGCTATAGCAGACGTAGTGAGTACCCCTATTGTACTTTAAATTTTGTGGATTCGGAAAAATTAACTATATCATCTTGTTAGTATTAATAAAAATTGAGTAAATATATAAGTTGAACGAATTCGATACCCAACTAAAGGAGAAACGAGTAGAAATATTCAATTTTTTTTTTACATAAAAACATCAACATACCGTTGCAAGGCTAAAGATTTCAGAAAAAAAAATATTACCTCATATACAAAGTTGTTAATGGTAATGTAAATTGACAAACAGGCCATAAAATGGTTATTATATTGTTTTAATATTTAATCTAAATCATTTTAATTAAGCTTATTTAATAGCCCTTATATCAATTGTAACAGCCGAGGTAAGTGAAAATCGTGTGTTGTCCTCACCAGACTTTATTTAAGTATTGGGTTGATGCAGATGCCTGAAAAAGTGGAAGTCTGTAGGAGAGAGGTCAGGTGAATAAGGCGGATGTTGGAGAACTTCGTAGCCCAACTCGTGCAGTCGTCGAAGCGTTGGTTGTGCAACGTGTGGTCTGGCGTTATCGTGGAGCAGGATCGGCTCCTTCCGATTCATCAATGCTGGGCAAAGACGTTGCAATTTTTGATTCATACTGTCAATTTCTTGACAGTACTTGTCAGCAGTTATAGTCTCACCTCGATTGAGAAAGCTGTAGTGAATAACACCAGCATTATACCACCAAACTGTGACCATAACCTTTTTTGGGTGCAGGTTGGGCTTCGGGAAAGGTTTTGGTTGTTCATCTTTGCCCAGCCATTGGCTAGAACGCCTTCTGTTGTCGTATAAGATCCATTTTTCATCGCACGTCACAATGCGATCGATAAATGGATCATTTTTATTGCGTGTCACAAGCATGGAGCAGATTTCAAAGCGGCGATTTTTTTGGTGGTCGTTTAATTGGTGTGGCACCCACTTGGCCAACTTTTTTACCTTACCAATTGCTTCCAAGTGGCGTACAACTGTGGATTGGTTCACACCTAGTTCCGCCGCCATTTCTCGTGTGGTTTTGGTTGGGTCTTCTTCCACTTTTGACTTCAGCTGGTCGTTGTCCAGAGCAAGATGACGGCCCCGACCTTCCTTGTCTTTGAGGTCGAAATCTCCTCTGCGAAACTTCTGGAACCAACGCTGCACCGTGCACTCATTAATAGCCCCCTGACCCCACACTTCATTAATATTACGAGCCGTTTGCGCAGCGCTGCGCCCTAATTTAAATTCGTAAAAATAAATTTGACGAAAATCGCACTTTGACATTTTCGATTCAAGACCTTTGAACACACTGAACAAAACGATTTTACTAAACAAATTCATAGTGAAAGAGAGGGTATTAGATAAGGTTTGTTTTGGTATAATAATGATCAATGTTAGGATTAGCTTTGTTTACACAATCGGAATTAAGATATTGCAATAGAGGAAACCTGCATTAATTTCGCATCAGCCCGATATATTTTTCATCTTTAACGTAAATTGTGATTATTTAATAGAAATATTTAAGAAAATATTTTTTCTCCTAATACATAATCTTAATATATAAAAATAATTAAAATAAATGACAAATTTAATTAAAATGATATATTGAGTATATTTGTATATTTCAATGAATGATGTACTCGGTACAAAACCCCCCAGAAGATAAAGGTTAAGCCGATACTTTGTGCCTGTGGTTTGTTTGATATCTAATTAATACCAGAATAAGTAAAGGCCTTGAAAAGACTTATAGGAGAGATGACACGTAGCTCTGTCAGTGATAAGTTGAGCAGACGTGGGCACTCCTAACCTTCGTCAAATGCCTACAGCGAGATAGGGAAAGGGACGGGGCAGAAACACCTTATCTGTCGGGATGGTCTTCCGTCGACAGCAACCTTTCCATGTGTCCAGGTCCAAAAGTAAGATATGTCACCTCAGCCTGCTGCCCTACAAATTGATTCAAATAATATTATTCCCTTCAATTTCATTGGCGTATAATTCACATTCATACCTGTATCACTACTTCAAGCATGTTTATATTTGTGTTCTATTTATATTTAATTAAAACTCATTTTACTTTCACTTACTATATTTAGTAAGGGAAAGTATTGCGATCGTGAAAATTTTCGAATTCCAGTTTTCAACGTAAATAAACATTTTAGGGTCCCCTGAGTCCAAATAATCAAGTCCTGCAAAAAGGTCTGTGTGTGTGTGGGTGGTAACTCCCGGGCGGAGACGGTAAGTCCTATGAAACTGAAATTTCATAATTAAGACAACTATATGCCCGAGACGTTACAAAATCTTTTTCATCAAAATGAGCTTACCAGAAGAGCCAGTTTATAGGATGCATTTTGCACATTTTTACGATTTTCTCAAAAACGACTCTTAAGATTTTGATTAAACTCACATACTTTATCGATGCAAAATTTAATGGGTTTTAACATCATATAGAATTCATTCTGATTGAAATGGTCTGACTGGGCTTAAATGCCAATATTCTAACTTTTTTTCTTTTAAAGTACATTTAATTTTGTAAATTCTATAAAAATAACCATATTAGCTAGTTATCATTGATGAAAAACATGTAAATGTATAAGTTTAACGAATCCGATTTCCAACTAAAACTATTTTTTAATGAAATTTTTTGTTTTCGAACATATGAAGATTAATTTACATGTATAATTTACCGTTAGAAAGCTAATGATTTTAGAAAAAATATTGTCTTATACACAAGCTTGTAAAAGTTAATAAAGAGTTATGAAAAACCGATAAAACTAAGTGATTATTATAGATAATAATATAATATATTTTTTAATAAAACACATGTTTCTATAGAAATTCAATTTAATTAATTCTTTAATGATTTCGCTCATTTTTATCTCTAACCGTATTTGAAAATTCTTTAATCGATTTTAAAAACGGAGTTAAGTGAAAGTCGTGTGTTTCCCGCCCCAGATTTTTTTTTCTTTCTACCGATTCAGTATCTCTACAAGGTGATGGTATTCAGCATTGGTTTCGGCAGAATAACCGTTTTACCGGGAAGACTATTCCGTAAGCAGCCATCTTCAGGAATCGATGTAAATGGGAAGTTAATATCAGTTAAAAGCTCGAGACAGGAAAGCACGATCAAAGGGACAATAACTAAGTTGGGACTTATCCGAGATGGATCCATTGGGACAGAAACCTTTTGGAGGGGAACTGTTCTAGCAGTTGCAATACGCTCCGTTACGCTTTTCCAATCTCGGACGGGACCATCGCTCCTAAATTTTGTCGGCTAAGAGCAGTGGATATCTCGGCAACAGTCTCCTTTTCGAATAGCAAATCCGGAATAATTACACTGAAAGGGTACTGTCGTTTAATGTATAATCCACCTTAAGTTGTTTCCGAGCTTTTGAATTTTTTTTTTTTAAATTACGTCGAGGTATAAGTGATTGGTGCAGCAATATTTTTATAATAACGCTAAATTAATGAATAATGCGACTAAAAAATGATCACGAATTTTATTGCATTTTGGTTTATTATTTTCAATAATGAACTTTTGTAATCAATCAAAAAAAAAAAAAAAAAAAAAAAATTACCTACCCCTCTCGAAATTTGAGGGCTTACGTTTCAAGATACAGGGTGTCTAGCAACAGAGAAAACCAGAAAAAGTCAGAATATTCGTTCTTTGGTCAAGGAAAATGTCTCCTAATTAACATCGTTTCTTCTTCACTCAGACAAAAGTTCCAATATGTCTACTTGTTGTGATGTTACAAATGTAATATTTAATATCTTAAAAGGACAGGAGGGCTGCAGAGAAGAGAAAAGTCAACCTTCAGGTGAAGGAATTGGAGGAAATTAAGCAAAACTGCTCTAAGAAGCTCTTCAGAAAGCTAAAGATTAGGCTGCAGTGATTCAAACATGATTGAAAAGCTATTAAAGTTTATATAGATATATTTATTGTAAATAATTTGTAAATGTTGATTATTACTAACAGCAGTATTCAAGTTCATCATAATTCAATTCAACTTAAACAACTACGATTTCAGCTGGTGTCGGGTAGATATAGTTGAATCTTATCGTAAAGTAATTAGTCATTATATATATTTTAATTTAGTATACCATATTAATCATAATTATTCTTTGTTTCGCCGATTTTCACAGAGATTTGAGCTGATTTGCTAGACACCCTGAGATCCGTAGAATCCGAATCACAAATAAAAAAAAAATGCTTTTGTCTACCGTCGGCCGTCCGCAGCATAGCTCCGAAACTACTTGACTAATTCTAATTCTCCACAAAAATAATTGGGCGCCACTATACCGTAACAAAGCAATATACTATTCGGTTATATGGTTAGTCATTTTGTACTATGGGAGTTTCTTTTTAATATTTATTACTTAAAAGGAATAATATATATGTATATATTGGGTTGTGTCACATGAAAGGTCCGTTTTCAAGGTAAAGGATTTTTATTAAAAATACGATATGAAAACAAGATAATTTTATTCGAATTATTTATCTTCTTTTTCTACACATTTTTTCCAACATGACACCAACTTTTTTATCCCTGAACTAAAAACTCTGAGCTTTGAAGTGAAACGAAATCTGAAAACGCACTTATCACTTGATCATCATTTTCAAAAAGTTTTCCTTTGACGAAGTTGTCTAAATTTCTGAACAGGTGGTAATCTGTTGGAGGCAAGTCGGGAGAATATGGTGGGTGCGGAATAACTTCGTAGCCCAGTTTTTTCAATTTTGCACGGTATGTTTTGAAACATGGGTCCGGCAGCAAGACCAGTGAGATGAGCTTTTTTACTTGCCCAATACATTTTAAATGTTTGGAAACGGTAGATGCACTTGCATTTAGTTGTGCTGAGAGTCCTTTAACTGTTTGGTAGGGGTTCCCTTCTACTGTGTGTTTGAGGACATCGTTGTCTATTACGGACGGAGGTCTTCCTCGGGGCAAGTTTTCCAAGTCAGTATCCCCATCTGAAAACATAGAAAACCAACGGCGAATGGTCCGTTCATTAACACTCCCTTCCCCAAACGCCTTAAAAATATTTCTAGCGGCCTCAGTTGCTGAATGGCCGAGTTTAAACTCGTACTAAATTATTACTCGAAAATCGCGAGTTTTCATGTTCATATTTGGAGGTATACTAAAAAGTGGGTAATTGATTGAGAAGCTAATGTTTATAATACAAAGGTAGAGGATTAGTAACTGTTTACTTTAAATATGTAATCATTCGGAAGAAAACAACAGTGACGTGCAAAATGCTTTATGTATTTCAGAAACTATAAAAACGGATATTTCATGTGAAACAACCCTATATATATATATATATATATATATATATATATATATATATATATATATGTATATATTAATACTTATTAGATGAAAAGAAATACGATTTCCGAATAATTTTGACACTCACTGTATGTCCTAGCGACAAATACCATTTTACGAAAAATATTCATCATTAAGTTTCTAATAAAGTAAAATTCGAACGACACCAACAGCTAGCCCAGCCTCTTTAAAAAATATACACGAATTGGGGGGAAAAACCTGGCGGCTGTGCGTGATTAAGGTTCAATCACCTCATTGCAAGGACTTTTTTTTCTATTAATGGCGAATGCTTTTGTTATTTATAGTACGTCGCTAGGTCCTACTTTTAGGGGCTATATTTCTTTAAATGGAAACAAGTCATGTTTTGCTCAAATATTTTAAGTGTTGATACGCTCTAGTACAGTAGGTATTACTCGGATCGTTAGTTCAATATCAAGAAAAGGTCAATATTAAAAATTTAATGGACAGTATTTGTTGTTATATAACACTTAAACCCAACGTTTAGGAATTATATTGGTTAGAATGAAAAACATACAGTTATTATAGGTGGAATAGTCAGGAATCAGTCATTTTTTGAAAACAAATTAATTTTGCCAACGTTTCGGCTCAAGCTTGTGAGCCATCATCAGGGCATTACTGAGCCATGTCCAAGCATAAACTGCAAACAAATACAGGTTTTCCTCACATATTTTAAGAGTTGGTAATTTATTGACACGCTTTTATTTATTATATAGGAAATATAATGGAAAAAATAATTGTTTTATAACATTTGTCCAAAGTATCTTCCGTTTAGCCGCTTGTCTTTATATTTTCTAATAGCAAATATTTTAATATATCTCAATAAATATCTAAATGATTTTTTTTTTTTTTTTTTTAATAATTGCTTGCGCTTAGTTAACACATCCTTGTTAATGTCTCCCTACCCTAGGGTAGCCCCTCAGCTGAATTAAAAGAATTAACAATATTCTGTCATGGCCAGGATTCGAACCCGTGATCCGGTGAACATTAGACTAGGCAACGCTGCTAATTCTTCATTAAATTTCTAATAAAGTAAACGTCGGCAAATTTGATACCCAAACTACTCCAAAGGAGCAAGGGCTTTTCAAAAAAGCATCAACACGTAAAAAATTAGGGAAAACGTAACTTTTTTTATTTAAATTAATGTAACTCCTAAACGGTAGGGCCTAGCAACAAACGCTAAATAACAAAAATATATTCCATTATGTTCTGATGGTGATAATGCCTGCAAATTTGCGATCTGAGCCGCAATAACAGATCTAGGACGTTTTATCCACCACCAACAGCTAAAGAATTTTGACAAAATTTGACTTTTACATTCGAATCAATATTGCTCCTAAAAGGTAGTTCCTAGCGACAAATATTATTTAACAAAAATATTTTCCATTATAATTTTAATTGGAAAAAAAGGTAATAGACCTTCGCCAAAAGACATGCTCATGTCAAAAAATCTGGTGTGCGCAACACACGACTTTCACTTACCTTAATTTAAGAGCTTTTTAAATACATTTAAAGAGTAATTGTTAAAGAATATGTTAAAACAGGACACATATAACCTTGGCTGTTGAGTGTCCGTAAAATATATAACCTAACCTGTTAAAGAATAAATTATTTTGAATTTCAATAGAAACATGTGTTTTATTAGATAATCTATTATATTTTTATCTACAATAATCAGTTAGTTTTATCAGATTTTCATCACTATCCATTAACCATTATAATTCTGTATATAACATAATATTTTTTCTAAAATCTTTTTCTATCCAACGGTATATTATACATCTATATTTCTATTCTTGTGTTCAAAAAAACTAAAATAGCATTAAAAAATATGTTTGCACATTTTTCTTTTAGTTGTTTATGAACTTCGCTCAACTTGCATATTTACTCCTTATTTGTCAATGCTAATAAGATGATGTTCCAATTTTTTCCAATCTATAAAATTAAAGGTACTTTAGAGGAAGAAAAGGGGAGCCCGTGGCTGAGTGGCTAGCGCGCTAGTCTCTGATGCTAAGGTTCCGAGTTCGAATCCCAGTCCCGGCGGTGCTTTTATAAGGATGTAAATAAGTAGGGATTCACTCACTTCAGCCTATCCCCCGGGTATGTGAGACCCGTCAGCCAAATGGTGGCAACTCACAAAAAATAGGCGTAAGGAGTGATGTACCTACCCTGTTAAATCACATCGTGAATCGTGGGTATATTCTTCCAGGAGATTGTACCACGAGGCCAAGAGCCTACAAGGCCTGTCGCGCCAGAGAAGAAAAAACAAAAAAAAGAGGAAGAAAATATCGGCATTTAAGCCCTGTCAGGCTATTTCAATCAGAATGAGACCTCCATCATATTAAAGCCCATCATATTTTACATCGATATATAGAGTCAATTCAAAATCTTTTGAGCTATTTTTGAGTAAATCGTAAAAAGGTGCAAAATGCATGGTATAAAGTAGATCTTCCGGTCAGCTGATTTGATCTTGTTACCACACACACACACACACACACACACACACAAACTTGACGGGACTTGGTTAGTTGGACTCAGGGGACCCTGAAACTTGTATTTTCGTTGAAAACTGGAATTCGAAAATTTTCACGATATCAATACTTTTATTTCCCTTACAATATATTTCATATATAGGTAAGTGAAAGTAAACATTATGAATGCACTAGAACAAAGAGGTTATATGGTGGATCAGTTTACTTCATCTTCATTTGTATAGGTTTAATCATTTCAAAATGGGCTTGTAAAACTAGTTAAGTAAGCTATTTCAGAAATTTATGTCCATTTAGAAGAGAGGAGAGGGCGACCTAACCGTAGACAGCTTAACAGTTAAAAGGCAGATCGGATTGGGCAGGGAGTGGAACGGGCGGCGGGCAAGTGGTTTCCTTATCTCCTATCAACCATTTCCCTCCGACCTAGCATCTTGACTATTGTCGTTCCAGAGTTATTGCTCCCCCTCACCGATTTCCTCTCTATTCCCAACCCATTCATTAGATCAAATTCGTCGATATGGGAATAACGTATTGTCCTAGTCGGACATCTTAACCAACAAGGCGATCCGTCGATTTGAAACCTCACATTCGAGAGGAAAATCAAAGTTTAACGAGGATGTTGTTTCAGATATGATGTCCTTATTGAGCCATTTATTTTGAAAGTAGTATAACCAAATTTTATTTTTTTCCGTAAACTATGTACAATGTCATGCTATTTATCAGTTAGGAATTGTTGTTGTTGGTTTGGGTTTTGAGGCGTACAACCCGAGGGTCATCAACGCCTTTATTTCGTTTGTTTATTCTATTTAACTTCTAATAAAATAATTTATATATATATATATATATATATATATATATATATATATATATATATATATATTTATATATTTATATATTGATATTTACAATTTTTATTATAAAATATATTCAGTAAATGTGATACAACTCTAAGGAGAGTAACAAGACTGTACACAGAACACTGTCAACTTAACAAGCATCTCCATAATATGGGTTTTATTGTACGACGCACACTAAGCCTAATAAGAGGATGCAGTGCATCGGACAAGCCGGAAAAAAAAAAAAAAAATGTGATACAAGATTATAATGCCATGATTCACATATAGAGTTAGTGCCCATTGCCAGAATTCCAAAAACTATGCTAAACCAGAAGGTCTCGAGGCAATCTTCTTTTCAGACGTCTCGGAGGATTATCAGGGATTGTTGAGGTGGCAAGATTTGAAACTAGTGGATTAGAGTGGGAATGGAGTTTGTCATGAATGGAGTGGTACCTGGTTCGGGATAAATCAGCAACATGGGAGCATTTAGGTCTTTATGGATGAGTTTATTCGTGACAAAATAAGGAGCAGTGAGGATTTTTCGAAGGATTTTTTATTGTAAGGATTGGAGGCGGGAAGAACTTGATAGGTAAAATAAATTTAATTTATATTTATATTTATTTAAATTTAATTTAATTTATATAAATTTAAAAAAATAAAATAAACACACACACACACACAAAATCAAAAAAGGAAGAATTTAAAATATTTAAGCTAAATGTGACTTGTTTTTATTTGAAACACTATAGCCCCTAAAAGTAGGACTTAGATAGGAACGCTTAAAACAAAATTATTCTCTATTAAAATATAAATAAAAAAAAAATTAAACCTAATAAAATAAATAAAAATCAGTTAGGAATTTCAGGTTGCTTATAATCAAAGCAAATACGATAATTCGGACGCGTTTTTAAGAAATTTCGAAGACAAGTGCAAAATGAATTGTATAAAGTTGCTCTTCTGGTTTGCCTATTTTGTTGAAAAAAATTGCTGTACCATCCCCGACTTATAGGGATGTTTATTATGATCTTGCAGTTTTTCACGAAGTTTTGAAGCCGGACTTCCAACACACACACAAACCTTGTTACAGGACTTGATAATTTGAAATCAGGGGATCCTACATTTTATTTCGTATTTCCGTTGAAAACTCAAAATAGGAAATTTTTTACGATCACAATTTTTATTTACTATATATTTCATATATAGGTATGTGAAAGTAAAAAAAAAATGTTACATGTTTAAGAGAAATTTAAACTGCTGTTTAAGTGATTCCTCGTTCGCTACACGCTGGTTTATCTGAGAAGTAATTGGGCCTAGCGGGGATTGTCTGGCTGGTCTCGGACTGACTCAGCTCGGTTACAATTAGTTAACCGTCTCAACTGATTCATTTCCAGCAAGCGAATTACTTTGAAACCGTAGTGGTTCGCGGGCGTAATGTAAGTCATCGTCGGTGTATTCCGATATAAATATATATGAAAAAATCTGGTGCGCGAAACACATTTTACTTATTTTATATTTTACTATAGCTAAGAGAAAAAAAGTTTTATTTTGTATGACAACTAATTCATATTTTTTTTCAATAATTTTTTTTTGTTCATGTTCAGTCACCATTCTCAGGAGATACTTTAAATTGTTGAATAAATCATTAAAGAATTAGACTAAAAAATATTTCACATTCATAACACAATTTCAATTAAGTGAACTTAAATTATTTTGCGAACGTTTTAGTCTAACTTTTAGGACATCTTCAGGATTATAAAAAAAAAAAACATAACAGGTGTTTTTAATCCAATGAATAAAGAAAAAAACCTTGTGTGCAACTCACGACTTTCACTTACCTCCGTTATTTATATCAATTTAAGAATTTTTAAACGAATTTAGAAGCGAAAATAAATCGTTTAAAAATTATTTACACTTAATTTTAAAGAAACAGGTGTTTTATTAAAAAAAAAATATATTATTATTAAAAATAATCAGTTAGTTTATTGGCTTTTCATCACTATCCATTAACTTTTACATGCTTTTGTAAAAGATAATATTTTTATCTAAAATCTTTAGCTATACACCTATATTACTGTTTTTAAATTCAAAAACACAAAAATTGCATACAAAAACTAGTTTTGCTCTTGATATCGAATTCGTTCAACTTATATATTTGTCTGTTTTTTAGCAATGCCAAAAAGATGACACGGCCAATTTTACAAAAACTACAAAATTAAAGGTACTTTAGAGAAAGAAATTTTGAAATATCGGCATTTGAGCCCTATCAGATTATTTCAATCACAATGAAACCTACGTGATATTAAAGCCCGTCCAATTTTACATCGATATAGCGAGTCTAATCAAAATCGTTAGAGCTGTTTTTGAGAAAATCGTAAATAAGTGCAAAATGCATGGTATAAAGTAGATCTTCTGGTTAGCCGATTTTAATGAAAAAGTTGCTGTAACATCTCTGACATATAGTTGTCTTAAATATAAAATTTCAGTTTTATAGGTCGTTTCATTTTTGCGCTGGATTTATCACACACATACAGAGACACACAAATCTTTTTGCGTTCCGTCCTTCGGAGGAGACGTTAAAAGGTGGTCCCGAGCCTGCGCGATGTCAGGTACTCGTTAAAGATCCCTATCCTAATAAAACCTGGATATGCAAAATTTAGGACTCCCACTGTAGCATCGTCCGATTAGCCATAGTAGCATAAAGTGACGTTAAATAAATAAACAATAAACAATCTTTTTGCGTTATTTTTTTAATAAAATTGAAACTAATAATTTTCTACAAATAAGAACGGAAGAATGTATGATGTTTCCCTCATATTGTATTTCATATTTTATGTGGATATTGATTTGTTTTGTCATATAAATGTTACATTATGATTTATCATCATATTAAAATTATTTGTTTTTTATTAAAAATTTTAAACTTTTTTGTGTGCTCTTTTATTTACAATTATTATATTAGATTTACTATAGATCATCTTTTTTTTTATCATTTTGTCATTATTTACATAATTACCTAATACATAATTATTTTTAGTTACACATTTTATACATAACTGCACATGATAATTATCAAAATTGTAATAACCATTTCTGAGAAAAAGGCTTAATTGTTTAAAATCTATCTACACATTAAAACTATATCATATTAGTACACAATGTTTTAATAAATTTAATTATGACTAGAAACTATTGACTATTTACCACAAAACCTATTGATTTACTTCAAATTTGATGATACAATTGAAGAAATATGTTGATTTTTTAAAAATAATATATCCTTTTATATTATGAAAATTAATCAAGCCAATTTTAGTTTCAACAATAATAATGTAGGCATGGAAATTTCCTTTGAATTTCTAAAGGCTGGTCTTGAATAAAATTACCCAAATGTTCAGTGCTTAGATACAATTACAGTGTCCTTTGTTTATAAGTTTGATAATTAAAATAAAATCGATTAAAATGAAGTTTTTTGTTAAACAAAATAATTTTAATAAGAAAATATGTGTTATATGAAAACTTCATCAACAAATATTTAAAATAATGAAATATAATTCTCAAAGGAAAATCATTAAGACTATTTTATGGCAACTTTTTCCAGAAATATACAGGAGATGAATAAATAAAAATTGTGGTCATTAAGTTTTCATAGGTGAGCGTTAACGTTCATTTAATCACCTCAAAGTTATTTACTGAATTCTCTTGCGTTTTGCGGAAAATTAAGTGAGCACATTAAAAACCTATTACATTCGGGGAAACTTTTTGAACTTCTTTCTAAGCTTTAATAAGCATTTAAAATTCATGAAAATCTTGATTTAATCATGTAACAATTTGGAAAACAATTTAACTTTTTGGGTCATTATAAAATTAAGTTAGAAGCTATGGGATCATTATACTATTAACGGGGGATTGAACTATTCTCGTTTCACCTGATCGATAATTTTATGAATTTATGACTTTTTCTTAATGTTATTTAACTTTTAATAAGTTAAAAGTTTTAGGGAACCCTATGTTTATGTATTTTTATTGAGTCTTTTGACAGCCTCTTCGATATCATCAAAGGTTGGTGGATCGGAAGTTTCGGTATCATCTGCACCTGGTATTTCCCACTCCTCTCGGTCTCCCGCGTTTAAAAGAGTGTCGAAGTGACGGGACCATCAGGCAAGAACTTCATCCTTTCCCGTGTCCATGGACCCGTCTTCAATTGTACCTGCCTTGACACGCGGTTCAAAGCCGGCCCTACTCTTATTAACCTTTTTCTAAAAGATTCTAGATTCTCGAAGATTGCTGTGCTCCTATATTTATTTCCTTAAGCTGCTTCCTCTCCCATTCCCTTTTCTTTTTACAGTGAAGCCTTTTTTCATCTCTCCGCCTATCTGAATACTCCTAAGATGCTCCTCTGGTGTGTCGCTACTGAACCATGTTTTTATAAGCTTTGTTTTTATTTTCTGTTGCGATCGCATACTGCTCGTCAAAACATTGAGACCGCACTCTTCATTCCATATTTCTTCCACAGGCCCATCTGGTACACCATTTTCCACGATTGCTTCATCAAGCTTCTGACTGTACTCTTCACTAACATGCGGCATTCTCAGTCTGGCTGTATCTATTCTCTCTCTCTTCTTTCCCATGGATTTTCTAACATTTCATATCCTGGCTCTCATTTTGGACACTACCAGGTAATGGTCGGTGTCCATATTAGCCCTACGGTATGATCTGCAGCTCATCAAACTGGATCTGTGCCTCCTACTGACCAATAGGTGGTCAATCTGGTTCACCGTCTTCCCATCCAGAGAGAGCCATGTACCTTTGTGAATCCTTTTTCCAGAGAATAGGGTGCTTCCCATAACCAAGTCCTTTGATGCAGAAAAGTTAATGAGCATACATACGTTCATTATCGTTTGTTTCATCGTGGAGACTATATTTTCCTATGGTCGGCCTAAAAACTACCTCCTTGATGATTTTGGCGTTGAAGTCCCCTATGATGACCTTAATATCACTCCAGCTGGACAGCTGTCCAGAGTCCTGTAATGACACAGATTCGATGGTTAACTCGAGTAAAGCCCATAACAAGATCTCGGGCTGCTCCCCTGACCACAAACCCAGTACCAAAAATATGCTGCTGATCGTGGCAGCTGTAGTAGATGGTGTGGGACCGTTTCTCTAGGATTCTTCTTCCTTTCCACCTCATAGGTCCATATGACAAATCCGTGGTCGTTTCCTTAAAGACACTCCGGGTATTTCTTTTTAAGGTCTCAAAACAGTACACGTTTTCTGGGGACGGGTAATTAGCCCTTCGCCCCACCTTTTTACCTGAAGGACAGGGAGATTTGTGCTCAAGGTTCTCACCCTCTAGACGCATTGTCTTCACCACGACTTTAGAGCTGCGTCCACCCTCGCAGTATGTATTCTACTGCTTGATTCTCATTGAGCCTAGCCAGTAAATATGCCACCTTCAGCCTCATTGAGATACTAGCGTTGCCGTTGCCCAAAACTAGCAGGTTTGAGTTCGTGGTCCTGATCCCCTAGTAGGCCTGCCTTCACCACGGCTCCGAGCGCCTACCACCCGATCCTGTAACCCTAGACAGGAGCCCTCACAAGGTACTACCAGCCGTCCAGCTGGACCAAGGTTTATTAACGAGGTGTTACTCCTCGATCCCTCCTACTTTATCCTGGCTTTGGACAGTCCGTGGGTTCCTGGTTCGTTGCCAAATCCTAACGGGCGGAGTTCATCAATAAACTAATAGCCTTCTTATTATAAAAAACACAATAATTAAATACAAAAATAGTTTCGCTCTTTTAACGTTTATTTGTGCATCAAGTTCGTCTTGTATATTTAGCCGTCCTTTTATGATAACGCCGTTCGTAGTTGTTATGCTCTAATTGTGATCAATTAGATAGAGAGAGAAATGCTTTATTTTATCAAAATTACAATAAAACAAAAACCGTGCTGCCCAACTGTATTGGGTTGCTATCATACACAGCGTACTTATCAATCTTGATGACATGTGATATTGACCTAAAAAATTATAAATTTACAATACAATTACTTTCATTATCAACAGATTTCTATATTATATCTTATAATATGAAATATAGAGTATAATCCAAAGCAAAATACAAGCATAAAAAAACAAAAAGAAACAGATTTGAAAATGCACACCTAAAGGACCAACAGAATCAATGACAAAATTTAAGCAAAACGATAAGACGAATAAAGAAAAACATAAATATAAGTCTTGTAAGGAAAAATCTTAACCCAACTAATATGATATACTAATACAATAGTTAACATGATTAATCTTCTTCTTCTTTGTGCCATAACTAGCGTCGAGGAGCCTCTATCCAATGCAGCCAAAGCTCTCGGTCCCTACTAAGCCGCTTCATTTCATGGAGTGTTTTGTCTCTCTTCTCTCCAATCCGTTGAATATACTCATGATAGGAAATTCTGGGACAGCCTCTCGGCCTCCTCCCAGTGGGTCGAGCTTCTAGAACTTTTCATGGCTCTCTATCCTTCTCCACCCGACAAACATGGCTAAACCACTTTAATTGTCGGTTCACCAATAGTGTCTTGAGTTCTGGCACCTTTAGATGTTCCCTAATGCGCTCATTTCTGACGCGGTCTCGTCTGGTCTTTCCAGCAGCTCTTCGCAGGAACTTCATCTTGGCTGCAGTCACTCGGCTAACTTGCTTGTCCAGCATGATCCAGCTTTCGCTTCCATACGTGAGGGTTGGGAGGTACACAGACTTGTGAATGTGCCTTTTTTTTTCCTGTGCCCAACTATGCTGTTGCAGATAGGGTAATAGACCTGGTTGGCTTTGGATATCCTATTTGCTACTTGTGGGTCAGTCTTTCCTGTGTTGCTGATAATTGTCCCCAAATAGGTGAATGATCGCACAACTTCTAGTACCTCCCTATTACAGATCAGCTGGACATTTTCATGCTCCTCCCTTGATAAAATCAGGACTTTGCTTTTCTTCGTATTGATCACCATACCCTTGCGGAGGAATTCCTCCTGCCATTCTATGAAGGCCTCCTGCAGCTTGTTTTTTGAGTCCGCAATCAGAACGATGTAATCAACATATAGTAGGCTTTGGACCATAATATTCCTCATGTTCCATTTTCCTATGGTCATCCAGGCAGTACGGCACTTGCAAATTTTGTGAATTTCATCCATAAACATGGTGAACAAGAGATTTTTGTTCAAGGTTCTCACCCTCTAGACGCATTGTCTTCACCGCGACTTTAGAGCTACGTCCACCCTCGTAGTATGTATTCTACTCCTTGATTCTCTTTGAGCCTAGCCAGTAAATATGCCACCTTCAGCCTCATTGAGATACTAGCGTTGCCGCTGCCCAACACTAGCAGGTTTGAGTTCATAGTCCTGATCCCCTAGTAGGCCTGCCTTCACCTGCAAAAAAAAACAAAACATGATTAGTAATTTATTTAAATCGAAAAAGAATTAATATGACTTAGAAATGGTATATAATGTATCATTGTATCCTCACTTATTTTCTAGCTCTATGACTATGGGTGCATGGTATATGGTGGTCTCTCGACTGTGCTCGAGGAATAGCTAAAGCTAATAATGAACATCTCTATAAGATTTGTCTTTAGCACATCTAAAACATCTCATGTTACCTGCTTATACTTCGGGTTAAACTGGCTCATTCCATCCACTCACAGAAAATATTTTCGAGGATCATACCTTTACCAAACCATTAACTCGTTCATCCTCACTTTATCTATTGTCTCCTTCAATTTAAATCCTCAGTCCACTCTCTTGAAACAAGATCGCGCCATCCTGACCTTTACGTTCCTATCCACAAAACTAATACTTTTGCTCGTTCCATTATTATCCGCTCTACTACCCTTTGGAATATCTACCTACCCATATCCGCCATGCTGCTTCTCTTTTTTCATTCAATTTAATTTAATTCAATGGAAAATATTGTTCCAGAATAAAAAGTATTTTTATTTACGGTCTCTTATTTACTTACGACCTCTTATATTTTTATTTATGACCTCAAATATTTAGAAATAAATCCATATACTTCATATTATTATAATATATAGGAATATATTTACTCATTAAGACATATAGTGCAGCAGATTACATATCACTTAATATAACCACAACAGTAGCTCTAGCCGATATATCCGGTAAATATAACTTTAACTTTACCCACAAAAATCATGTTTAGAACATTTATACGATATTAAACATCAAAACAATCTATACCTCACTTAGAAATCCGTACATTCCACACGTAAATAGTTTAATGTAAAATCAAGTTCATAGATTTATGGTATAAGAAACAATCGAAATAAAACAGATTTACCAGTATATTATCAATTGTCTTAAACTAAGACCGTTCACCATTATAATGCCTAGCATAACAGCCTTTAAAGCCCAAAGTCACAAGTTAAAACCTGCAGGTTTCTCTAGGGTTTTTAATGGGAATAAAAAATCCTTAGTTATAAATTCTTTCTTTCTGTGCGTAGTCATGTACACATTAAGGATTCCTATATCCTGATTAAACCTGGATGGGAAAATTTAGGACTCCCGCTATAGCATCGTCCGATTATCCAAAGTACCATGAAGTGACGTTAAATTAATAAACAAACAAATGTAGTTATAAAAAAAATAAATAAACTTTTTTTTTTTTATTATTATCTTCCTATGTATTCGTTAACGTTTGGTAATATGTAAGGGTATTTCATAATAACAATTATTTAGAAATCTCTTCTCTGTTGATTTTACTTAGATTCGACGTTAATCTCTATTTATCTAATGCTGATGTTGATTCAACATTAGATAAAACTCGGCCAGGGATAAAGGAATCAAGCAGCTCGCAATTTAAACTTGCAAAAACAAACTCATTGTCCCTTACCATTGTGGATTTATTTTGATATTTACTTTCCCCCTCGTGTTTTGATTCCCACCTGTGGTCGGGCCGTACTGCCTGCAGTTGACATTTCTAATTAAATCCGTCCGTCGAACGGGGCCTTTGGCTTAGACCACTTCAACTGCTTCGGCCACAGTTGTCATCTCCCTTGATGGCAATAAGTCGGTTCTGGGTCTAAGATGTTAGAATTGGTGCTCTTAATGGTTTATAGATTGTGTTGTTCGGATAATAATGCAGGATTTCATGATTTTTTTTTTAACATACCTTAATATAATAAGCTATTTACGTTTTCTGAATTGTTCGTTTGTATGAATTTCAACACTCATTAACCCTCTACCAAAAGAAAATGTTTATTTAGTTCTGTAGTATTTCACTTCTTGGAAATAATCCAATGTTTACTAAAATGAAATATAATTTTGTTTTTCAAGTTCAAACTTAGCGAAAATGGCCAGAAATATTAATCAAGTCGAGAACAGCATTAATGAATGCACCGTTCAACGGTAGTTTGTAAAACTTCGAGAGAGAGCCTGAAAGACGTAGAAGATCGTGGAAGGACTTCTCCCCTTGATTAGGATTTTCTGTATGCTTTGGTGAAAGAAAATCCCAGAACAACTGTTCTTAAACTTGCAGGGAAACTTGCCCTTGGCATATAGACTGTGACAGACCACCTCAAGAGGATTGGAAATGTGAAAGATCTCTAAAGTTAGGAAAGACTCAATAAAAATGATACATCTGTACTTATATGTTATATCTCGCCTGTGGTGTAGTGGATAGCCTAAACAGCCCGCAGATGACCATATGGTTATTTAAAGAGAACACAAAATCCTTGTTATACCGTTTTCTGGAGGTGGAGTAAAATGGTGGTTCGGAGACTGTGCGATGTCAGGTACTCGGTTAAAGATAAACCGCATATGCATTTAGTAAATAAATCAATCAACTTCTCTAATGAAAATAACATAAATTACCTTGTGCAAATTTATACCTATATAACATATTTTCATTCGTCTCGCGTGACCCTGGGAGATCCCAGTGCTTCTTTAGAGCCGTCTATTATTGCAAGGTACTAGAGGCTGAGTAAGGACACTAAAATCCCTGACGCTTAAGACTTGAACGTTTATAATTTGTTTATAACGCATAGGGTATGCGTTTATCATTTCTTATACCATTTTTCATGAATTGGGTAAATGCATAATTAGGTGCACATTTGCTTATTTATTCAATTATGAATGAAAACCAATTGGCTTTTTTTTCGCATGATTTGACTTTTTTGGAGCACTATATATATAACTACATATATATATATATATTTATTTCGAAATACTGTTTTCTGGTAAATAGTTGCAAAATATGTCCACGGGATTCGTAATTTATTGGGGTTAGGAAGAAAAATCAGAGAATAATGCAGAGAGAGATGAAGATTTATGAAAACTGTAAATGGGCGAGTTTAGCACAAAGACTGAAGTACGGATTAACCGGGACAGGGTAATAATTTAAGAGGGAGTGTGCTACTGAACCGAAATCAAGTTTTGAACCCGCCGCTTTATTCAGAATAAACCCTTTCTCACATTTATTTAATGCCCTCACATTGTTTACCCTGTTTTCAACATAAATTTATTCAGTCTTAGCAAAAGGTTTGATTTATTGTTTCAAATGCTTTACGCGGTTCCATTTTTTCGTTCTAATTTATAACCAGATCACTTGGCAAGATTTGTTTTATTTTTTGTAATAAATCATTGCTATTAACAGATCTTTAATTTTTTCGCTCATTAAAATAATTGTTGCGTTAGCTTATTTGTACTAATCAAGTATTAACTATCAGAAGTTTCAATCAAGGAATTTAAATTAGGAGGCTGTGATGCAAGAAGAATTTGAATTTTTGGATCAGTCTTATAACATAATTATTATAAAGATAATGTATTGCCTTTTCTTACTTTCACTTCCCTATATATAGAATTTATAGTGGGAAAGATTACTGCGTTTGTAAAAAAAAAAGTAATTCGAGTTTAAGATCACCATAATACATGTTTTATGTTTCCCATGGGATAAAATTACCAATAAAATATGCTTTATCTTACTGCTACTTTTTCAACAAAATTGGCCAACTTCAAGAGTACCATGATTTTTGCAACATTTACGATTACTCAAAAACAGCTCAATCGATTAAACTTACTATGTAAATGTAAATGTTAACATTGAATGGATTCAATATCATGTAGGTTTCATTAAGATTGAAATAGTTTGACAGGGCTTAAAAGCCGAATTTTCTTCTTCTAAAGTATTTTTACTTTTGTAGATTCCAAAATATTAACCATAACATTTTATTGTATTGGATAAAAAAAACAGCTGGATATAGAATTTGAACGAATTTAATAACCAACTAAAGGAGAAAAGAGCAAATATATATATATTTTTTTAGGTATTTTTTTCCCATCACTAGAATAGTGATATGGTTATATAACATACCGTGAAAAGCTAGAAATTTAGATCCTTCATCAACCTTCTCTCCTTCTTCCTTCCTATCCCCCTCATAGGATGGGGTGCATGGCCTCGACCCATGTTCACATATGAGGAATCCTAGCTGCTGTTGTGCTTCTACCACACGGGGCATTTCTGTCCTTACCAATTTGTCGGTGCGGATTCGTCCCCTACCTGGAAGAGTAATTTCATACCTGGTGCTGTGATACATGCTTCTACCACGGCGAGCACCACCTCTCATCTTTCTCTCTTTCTTGCATGAACATGCAATTGTCAAAACCTTCTGGGCCCTTTCTTTTTCACTATAACCATACCTCGACACATAATTTAAATCTCCTAAACTTCTCCAGCAAATTTTGAGAATTCAATTCTTGTCCAAAGGTGTAGAAAACGAAACTCGTTGGGTTAATGAAAGACTTCGATATATGTGAATTATTTAAACTGCATCGTTATTTTCAATCTACTTATCGGACGTATCGGAGGACTACCAGAAATTGAAGAAGCAGGAAGAATAGAAAATAATAATTGAGATTTTTCCTAGAGTTCATCATGAAAAGATTGGTACATGGGTTTGTCTATTGTTAAATGATTATAATGAAAAAGATAAGGAAGTTTTTTCTTACAATGTGTTATGCTTTCTAATGGAAAAGCAGAAAAATAATAAGCTTTATTTTTATTCATTTTATACTTTTAATTTTTTCATACCACACCCATGTTACCAAGAATAATTTGGTTTATTTTTTTCAAATGTATGTTTTCTTCCTTGAACTGCAGTAACCTAATTTTTTTTTAAACTCTTTTTTTTTTTTTAAGGTTCCGAGCAATTAAATAGTATTTAAAATCCGCCCTAATTGTTTCAAAGAAAATTAATGAGCTCGAAAATATGATAATTCGTTCTCATTTTAAAATAATTTTATTCGGGGAAAAATGAATTAGAAACCCATTATTATAATGATTAAAGGGGAGATGGACTCGACTTATCTACTTCTTTTTTTAATATTTATGATTTAGGATATTTCGTTATATTTCAAAAACTTTGAAAAAGTAAAATATATTTGTATAATTAAAAAAAAAAAAAAATACTTACTTGTAGGATATATTAAATTTTCTATTACATTAATAAACGTTATATTTAAATCAAATTTGTTATTATTGACAATTTATTAAATTATCACATGTTAGTTTACTCAGCTCGCTATGCATCGCTTAATATTAAAAGAGCAAAAATTTATAAAAAGCCAGTTTATTTAAACTCCATACCGATATTTGTTTTTATTTTTTTTTTATCTTGGCCCTCTACTATACAAAATACTGAGGTGGCACACTATACAATACTCAAAAGAATAGAACCAACAAGTCGGCCAGTTACATAGACTGCTCAACAGGAAATTTTATCTTGCCGTAGACAACAAATTACTTATCTACTAGACGGTGCTGAAACTTATCTGGATCTAGAAGCTTAAACTGTAACATAAACATCAAACGAACCGAATTCTTTCAATCATATGTTCTTCGAACGATAGTAAATGCTGCTTATTGTGTCACCAACTATACCTTGCTCTACGAACTTAACGTCCCATTTATTTTAGACCTGATTCCATCCAAATTTCATCTGAACCTAATTTATCATCCAAATAGTCCAGCACAACCCTATTCTGCTCCACTCACCTTTACAACCCTCCTCGAAGGTTGAAACGGTAGTAGCCCGCGAGATTTTGTAAACACTTATGCTGGAGTTTTGATACTGGCCAGATTCTCCTCTCATGTGTTATGTTTTTTTTTTCGGCTACCGGATCGGAAATCGCTTATCGGAAGATGCTACAGTTGGAGTCCTACATTTTGCCTATCCAGGTTTTATTAAGATAGGGATTTAACGAGTACCTGACATCGCATAGGCTTTACTCCTATTAAAAAATCCTAGGGCCACCTGCGGGTTTGAACCCGTGACATTTGTCATAGGAAACTGTTATGGTAGCCACCATGCTTCAAGTGATCTCTTATATATTTTGTTTCATAACTATTATTTATTTTTTAATGTAATTTGACTTTGCCATGGCTTATCGTGTAAATATTGTATGAATATGATCTTATAGCATCATTCTTACTTTCTTATTGAGACAAATTCTAATATATCTGAATAAATTTTGGACAATGAAAAAAAGCACTCTAATTTTTTTTAATTTTTTTATTCTAAATGTCCTAAACATTGTAAGCTCTCTTTTTGAAAATATGGCGATTTATATCTTTTCACTTTGGCTATCTTAAGTTTTAAATAACTTTAATTGTTTGGTTTATTTTTTCAATTCCTTAGTTAGCAATCTATAATCAACAAAACTGAATATTATTTCAAAGGATTCCCGAAAGGTTTTTTATTTAATGTTAAAGTCATTTTACTTTCACTTACTATACATACAACAAGGGATAGTATTGCGATCGTGAAAATTTTCGAATTCCAGTTTTCAACTGAAATACACGTTTTAGGGTCCCCTTAGTCCAAATAACCAAGTCCAGCAAAAAGGTCTGTGTGTGTGGTAATTCCCGGACGGAAACGAAATGTCCTATGAAACTAAAATTTCATATTTAAGACAACTATACGCTTGAGATGTTACAAAATCTTTTTCATCAAAATTAGCTTACCAAAAGAGCCACTTTATACCATGAATTTTACACTTTTTTACGATTTTGTTTAGACTCGCTATATCGATGTAAAATTCAATAGGCTTTAATATCACATAGGTTTCATTCTGATTAAAATAGTCTGACAGGGCTTAAATGCCGATATTTTAAATTTTATTCTTCTAAAGTACCTTTAATTTTGTTGATCCTACAAAAATAACTTTATTATCTTGCTACTACTGATGAAAAATAGGTAAATGTGGAAATTGAATGAATTCGATTCTTCTATTCCCAACTAAAAGAAAAAACTAAAAAAATATATGTTTAATGAAATGTTTTGTTTTTGAAAACAAGTACAGTAATATACATGTATGATATACCGTTGGAAAGCTTGAGATTTTAGAAAAAGATATTATCTTACAAGCTCGTAAAAGTTAATTGAGAGTGATGAAAAGCTGATAAAACTAACTGATTATTTTATACAATAATATAATAGATTTTTTAATAAATCACATGTTTCTATAAAAATCCAATTTAATTAATTT
Organism: Piezodorus guildinii; assembly: GCA_023052935.1. Classification (NCBI taxonomy): domain Eukaryota; kingdom Metazoa; phylum Arthropoda; class Insecta; order Hemiptera; family Pentatomidae; genus Piezodorus; species Piezodorus guildinii. The sequence goes on along the minus strand of CM041296.1, from coordinate 34,589,634 downwards.
TTCAATAGTTTCACTAATTTTTATCTCTAACTGTATTTGAAAATTCTTTAATCGACTTTTAATACGGAGGTACGTGAAAGTCGTGTGTTGCCCGCACCAGATTTTTATAAATTATTGTTTTTTTTTCATATTTCAAAAGCAACATTTCATTTGAGAAAAAACTTATATTTAGTTAAAAATATAGACAGTACTTTAATATATTTGCGATCTCATTTAATGTTGTCACTAGTTGAGAGGGGGTACATGATTAAATGGCCGTACAGCTGTTCCAACAGGGACAATATACGAAAAGACATTTTATTTTAACGCTGTAAACAGAAGCTAGCGCAGGATTACAACGCCTTTAACGAGATTCTCACCCTTTTTATTACTAATATACTTAGCACTAGTGCCCCGGGCTTTTTCCATCGACATCAAAGAATCCTGGGCGAATCGATTCGTTGAATTACCTTGTGACGATAATGGCAGTTTTTTTATTTAAATCTTTTTTTTTTTTTTTTTAAAAGAATGCGATTTTTAGAAATTTCGAATCATTGAACGATTTTAAAATTAACCATTTAGTCTTGTTAGCATTGATAATATTTTTTTTTTAAATTATTTATTGAGAAATATTACAATTTGTTACATAATGAACAGTAGTAATAGTGATGTAGTACACATTCATACAATATATACAGAAAATAATGATGAAGTCAAATTACATAAAATCGGAAATAAATAAATTCAAATATATACAAGAAAATAACAATTAATAAAAACAAAAAAAACAACAAAAAACAAATCAAAACAACAACCTGTAGTAGAGATAAATAAAAGTTGGGAAATAAATAAAAATCATACAAGCAAACTTAACTATATACAATATATACAATCTGCTAAAGGGACCCTAGGCTCGGCTGCTCCCTCTCACTCAGCGCTTCACTGGTGTAAGCCAGTGGAGGCCGAGCTAGGGCGGAATAGCCACAAACATACAGTACATGAGTGGAGGATCTGACCAGTGTCAGAACTCCAGAATAAATGTTTACAAAACGTCGCGGGGCCACTGCCGTTTCAACTTCGAGGAGGATTGTAGGGATGGATGGAGCTGGAGAGCGATTGAACAAGAGGATTAGGATGATGAAGAAGGTTCTGATGGAATTTGGATGGTACCAGGTCTAAAATAAATGGAATATTAAGGTCATGGTGTAGGGTACAGTTAGTAACGTAATAAAGAGCATTAACTATTGTTCGGAGGACTTTGGATTGGAAGGATTGGATACATTTGATGTTAGAATGTTTAGTTGTCCCCCATAGTTCAAGTCCGTAGGTCCATATATGTTTCAGTACTGTCTTATGTATTAGTAATTTGTTGTCGACTGTAAGATGAGATTTTCTGTTTAGTAGTTTGTATAACCGGCCGAATCTGCGGTTGAGTTCTATCCTTTTGAGTCTTGTATGTGGGTTCCACGTCAGTCTTTTGTCTAGTAAAAAGCGAAGGTACCGGACTGTGTCTGAGGAGGGAAGCGGTATGGAATTGAATTTAACTGTTGGACAGGATTTACGTCGAAGGGTGAAAGTGACGTGTGTGCATTTGCTTTCGTTCACCTAAATTCGCCAAGCCTTAATAAACAGTTAAATATACAAGCTGAGCGAAGTTGTAATAACGGTTGTAAAATAATAGAAATATTTTTTAGGTGTTATAGTTTTTGGTTTATTATTTTCAATAATGAACCTTAGAAATCGACCAATAAAAAAAAAAAAAAAAAGTGACCTAACCTCCTTACCCCCCTCCCCCTTCAAAATTGGAGGGCTTACGTTCCAAGATATCTAAAAAAAAAAAAAAGTAAAAAAAAATCCGTTTGACCGCCGTCCGCGGCATTATTCCGAATCTACTAGGCTGATTATTTTGAAATTCAACACAACAATACTAGAGCATGCAACGGTGATCTTAACCTCTAAACGTTGATATCAGCTGGTTATTTTCAAAATGGCGGCCGATTAAATGTGATTTAATTCAGTAACTCAGTTATATTTGAAGAAGCAGAAGATGGTGTATTAAGTTTTGGAATCAGTAAACCGCGGTAAACAAGAAAAAGGAAAAAAAAATTGCAATTTTGTCTATATATATATATAACTCCGTTATTTTTGAAGATATAGAAAGAATTAGTGTTTATAACCAAAAAACCAAAAATAATTATAAAAAAATTGGAATGTCACTCATATATACACCTACAAATCAGTTTTTTTTTAAAGAGAGAGAAATATGTATAGAGTTTCAGATTCAGAAAAGCGCGTCGAAAATTATGGTTGATGTATTTATTCAATTTACAACTCCACTAAAACTCAGTTATTATTGAAGATAGAAAAAATCGAAAAGCATTAACAAAAGTCTTAAGAAACGGAAATTACATATTTAAGACAACTATACGCCCGAGATGTTACAGCAACTTATACACCAAAATGCGCTGACCAGAAGTGATATTTTCTCCAAAACGGCTTTAACGATTTTAATTAAATACACTTTATCTATGTAAAATCTGATGGGTTTTAATATCATATATGTTTCATTTTGATTGAAATATTCTGATGGGGCTTAAATGCCGATAGTTTTAATTTTTTTAACATAAAGTACCTATGATTTTATCAATTTCATAAAATAAACCATATCGTCTTGTTAGCATAGATAAATAACGGCTAAATAAGCTTATTGTGCGAAATTAATGCACAACTAAAAGAGAACAGTGCAAACATATTTGTTTTAATGCATTTTTTGTGTTGTTGAATATAAGAACAGTAATATACATGTGTACGCTAAAGATTTTAGAAAAAATAATATCTTGTACTCAAGCTTGTAAGAGTCAATAAAGAGTGATGAAAAGCCGATAAAACTAACTGACTGTGGGGATCACATGTAGCATGGTGGTTAGCATAACAACCTCCTACGCCAAGGGTCACGGGTTCAAACCTGCAGGTGGCCCTAGGATTTTTTAGTGGGAGTAAAAAATCCATGGTTATGCCGTCCTTCGGAGGGAACGTTAAAAAGTGGTCCCGAGACTATGCGATGTCAGGTCCTCGTTAAAGATCCCTATCCTAATAAAACCTGGATAGGCAAAATTTAGGACTCCTACTGTAGCATCGTCCGATTAGCCACAGTAGCATAAAGTGACGTTAAACAAATAAACTGATTGTTTTAGTAAATAATATAATAGATTTTTTTAGATAAAACACAGGTTTTCTAAAGAAATATTTAATTAATTCTTTATTTTTTTTTATCTCTAACTTTATTATAAAATTTTTAAATCGATTTTAACAACGGAGGTAAGTGAAAGTCGTGAGTTGCCCGCACCAGAATGTTTTCATATGCTATAATAATAGTATTCTCGATAATTTTTTCATTGATTTATTGTATTCAATTTCCTCCAATTTTCATCATGACTTCGGCTAAAAGAATAACTATAATTAGGTATTAACCCTATGATATATTTCTTGTATGTTGTACGTCTTGTTGGATAAATTAATGGAGGATTAGAAAAAAAAAAAAAACTCTAGTTTTGAAGAGACCCCAGTAGAGGAATGAGATTCATCAAGAGATGATACGCCATCTCGCTGATAGAGCTCACCATTAATCAAAGCTGCCAGAGTGCTAATGAAATAAGTACAGTTATTGTTTATCTCCTGAGGTTATGTTGCGCAGTGTCGGCGTCGGATCTTTAATCATATTTATCCCCTCGTAGGACGATCATAAGTTCTTTCAAGGAATCAAATTCCATTTTCGCCAGTTTAGGCTACTTCAACACTTACTAGACAAACGTTCAAACTTTCCTCTGAACTACAAAAGGCTCATCTACATAACTATTATAAGACCAATCTGGATTTACGGAGTAGAGCTTAGGGGCTCTTCTAAAACCATAAAATTCTTCCCGCATCCAATCCTTACAATCCAAAATCCTTCGTAAAATCCTCCACGCTCTTTACTTTGTCACATTTAAACTTATTCATTAAGACATTAATTCGTTTTAAAGTGGCTTTTTCATATTCTTTGAATTTTAGAGAGTTATTTTTTTACTCAAATTATTTTTCGAAATCCTGCTGTCTTCTCTGTTGTAGAGATTCATGACAGATTTAAAAACAATTACTTATAATAACCATCGAAATTTGACCAGGATAATTTAAACCTACACACCTTTCAAGAAATGGCTGGTATTTTACAAAAGTACTTGAAACTCCTGGGTCCAGATTGAAATCTTATCGAATAGTAATGGGCTCATAATAATTCATAAAATATGTTAATAGCCTTATAAAACAATTTTGAGGAAGCTTGTAAAGTGATACAAATACTTACTAGCATACATTTATTATTTTCTCTCTCTCCCTCTCTCTCTCTCTCTCTCTCTCTCTCTCTCTCTCTCTCTCTCTCTCTCTCTCTCTCTCTCTATCTATCTCTCTCTCGACGGTCACGACGGCCGAAAATCTCGCTGGATGTTGATTGGCAGCCCTAAACTAGTAGTAAAGGCTGAGAAGGACGTTGTGCTGCCTCCGCTAGTGATTCATGACCAGATTGTCCCGCGTTGTAACAAGATGAAACTCCTAGGTGTGATGATCAGCAACTCCTTATCATGACGCGATCGTACTGGAATGGTGGTGAGCCGAATCTACGGTGCCTTGCATTCCCTCTCGTGGTGGAAACGGCTATTGCCAGCCGAGGTCAGGCGAAAGATAGTGTCAGGATTGGTACGCCTACTGGTATGGTACTGTGACTCCGTATATATAGATATTTCGGAAGCTGAGGACTGCAGAATCTAGAGAGCTCTCAACGCAACTATCCAATTTATCTTCGGTACTAAAAGGGACGAGCTCGTAAGTCCACTTATAAAGAAATTAGGTTGGCTCCGAACAAAAGAGTATCGCCGCCTCAACCTTATGTGCATAGCACGTAGGGTCCTAGATTCCGGAGTTCCGGAAAATCTTAGACTTGAATTTGTCGAGGTACGGAGGTAGTCGAGATACTACAGGTTGTATTCTAATTACCTACATGCAGAACCGAGATTTTAAGGAATACTTTCCACGCCACGACAGCGAGAGAACTCAACCAGCTACCGGTGGAAGTCAGGTTTTCTTCCTCTTTCCGTAAGGCTTGCTTTCGACTATTCTTTGAAGCAGACTCGTCGAGTGCACCTTGAGGCTCTGAACAAACTTGGAGATGCTTCCTTTCCCTTTCCAATATCCCTTTGTTCCTTTTAATTTATTTGTCTGTTTTTCCTTAATCTCTTCCCCCAGTGTTTATTTATTATTATTATTATTAATAATTATTTTATTTATTTTTTAAAATATTTTTATTTTAAATAGTATACATAAATTTTGTTTATTATTTTCTTTTTGTATAATTTAAAATATTTACTGTTTTATGTTTTATTTTTTTTTTAAAAAAAGTATTATATATGTATTGTCTTTTTTTTTGGCACATTAATTATTGTAAACATTATTTCTTTGTTGGTAAAAAAGGGCCTCGGGCCCTAAGACAATGAAAATCTAATCTAATCTCTCTCTCTCTCTCTCTCTATATATATATATATATATATATATATATATATATATATATATATATATGTATATATATGCACAGTCGTGTACATATAAATTGCATCACCTATGCTTTAATTTTTTATGGTAATGAATTTGATCTATCAAATATTTTGTCTATTTGTTCGTATCATACACTCAATAAAATAAAGAAATTAGTTTTTGTTTAATAGTTTTAACTACATACTACCATAATTAAAATAATATTTGGTCGAGTATAATCATTTTGCTATCAGAAACAATTAACATTGTGAGATCACTTGCAGTTAAACAATTCTTACGGAAAATAGCAGTAACACAATTTTTTTTTCTTATCTCCTTTATTGTTGAAAAACTTCAGTAACAAATCAAAAGTGGTCATAGTTTTTAAAATTAATATTATAATTCATTTTACGAGAGAACTTAAACCTCTAATATTTTTTCATTGATTTTTAATGTGCTTTATATTAATTTTCAATATATAATAAAAAGTCCTTTTCTAATCAATATTTTTTTAAATCATGGGGTTATGTTTAAATGTCGCTTCACATTACATTTAAAAACTTTGTATATAAGATAATAATTTGGTCTAAAATGTTTAACTTTTTAACGGTATATTATACTTCTATTTTACTGTGCTTAGTTCTGAAAATCCAAAATTACATTTAAAAAATATGTTTGCTCTTTTATCCTTTAGTTTATTATCAAATTCGTTCAAATTTAATATTTACCCGCTTCTTATTAATCCTAATAAGACGATATGGATACTTTTTCTGAATCTATAAAATAAAAGGTACTTTAGTAGAAGAAAATTCATAAATTCTGCATTTAAGCCCTGCCAGAATATTTCAATCAGAATGAAACTTACATGATATTAAATTTTACATCGATATAGCGAGTTTAATAAAAAGTAATGCATAGTATAAAGTGTCTGGCTGGTTGGCCGATTTTGATAGAAAAGTTGCTGTACCATCTCAGGAATAGACGTTCTTAAAATATGAAATTTCAGATTTTGATAACTTATCGTTTTCGCGCTAGACTTATCACATACACACACAGATTTTTTTATGGGACTAGGTTATTTTTACTCAGAGGACCCAAAAAAAGTGTAATTCCGTTGAAAACTGAAATTCGAACATTTTCACAATCGCAATACTTTTCCTTACTATATATTTCATATATTTTTTTTCCCCGTGGCGCGACAGGCCGTGTAGATCCTGGGCCTCGCGGTGTAATCTCCTGGGAGGTTACACTCACGTTTCGTGATTCATTTTCTAGTGTAGGGTCATCACTCCCTACGCCTAATTTTGTGAGTGGCCACCATTTAGTTGACGGGTCTCACATACCCGGGGGAGAGTCTGTGAGCAAATTCCCATTTAATTACATTCTTATAAAAGCCCCGTTGGGACTGGGATTCGAACTCACAACTTTGGCATGAGAAACTACCGCGCTAGCCACGAGCTCCCCCATAATATATATATATATATATATATATATATATATATATATATATATATATATATATATATATATATATTATAGAAGATGCATAAGCATACATATTGCATATATATGTATATATTTTTTTTTTTTACGTAATTAGGACCACACCATTATCTCTTCTACATATAAAATAAAGTCGAGCTTCTTAGTTTTCGCTGACTCCATCTATTTCATATGTAGGTTAGCGAAAGTAAAAATTGTTATGATTTTCTTAAAACTGATTTGAGACTGACTCTTGGAATTTTTTTACAATGTGTAGTTCGTTCTTGCTTTAAACATTACGTAATGACTAATCTATGTTTCCTGCGTCTAACGATATTTTAGCACTGAAAGCCGACAATGTGATTTGATAAGGGTAGCTGATGAATGGGCTTACCCTCGCTGAAAGGTCAATTAGAAATGGGAGGCTGAAGTAGATATGGACCTGAGCCAAGGAAATCTATTATTGCTCTTCCTGGCTACTCAGATCTACCCACTCTCACTCTAAAGTGCTCTAATGCCATAATGTTTGCTTTATCCTTATTTTACTGTTTGGATCCTATGCATTTGTACTACCTAATTTTTTTCTTTTACTTAGCTATTTATGAAATATTTAAGGGAAGTATTAGTAAGGGAAGGTATTGCGATCGTGAAAATGTTCAAAATACAGTTTTCGACGGAAGTACACGTTTTAGAGTCCCCTATGTCTAAATGATCAAGTCCTGCAAAAAGGTCTCTGTGTGTGGTAAGTTTAGTGCGAAAATGTTAAGTCGTACGATACTGAAATTTCATATTTTAGAGAGCTATACGCCGGAGATGATACAGCCACAATCTCAACAAAATGGGTAAACCAGAAGAGCCGCTTATACTATTCATTTCGCACCTTTTTACGATATCCTAAACGGGTCTAACGATTTTGAATAAACTCGCTGTATCGATGTAAAATTTAATGGACTTAAATATGATATAAGTTTTATTCTAATTAAAATATTGTGACAGGGCATAAATGGCGTATATTTGTATTTTTAATACGTTTTAATACGTTTAATTTTGTTCACCATATCATCTTATCAGCATTGACAAATAAACGCTTAATATACAAGTTGAACGAATTTGATGAACAACTAAAGGATAAAATTGGAAAAAAAAATATTAATGTTAATTTTTTTTTTTTATATATTTAGAACAATGATGTAGACGTAAAGAGAAAGATTGTAGAAAACATATTACCTTTAACACAAAATTGTAAAAGGTAATGTTTAGTGACGAAAAGAGCATAAACTTATTATTGATTATTGATAAGTAACAGTTTAATATTGTTTTATTATTATTAATCTATATCATATGTATTAAAAAAAAAACTGTATACAGTTTTTTATTTAAGTAGACTTTTTTTTATTTTGTTCACTCCTACCTTGCCTTTGATGGCTATACGGAGGTTTCTCGGGGCAGGGAGTGAGGAATAGGAATAAATGCCGAAATAAAAACCCCATGACCGAGACTCGAACTCGTAATTATTTGGTTTTACAAGTTTTTGGTCATCTATAGTGGCTAGGCAACGCACTATATCCCACTCAGCCACCCCGCCCACCATTTTATAGCATTTCCAAGTCAATTGTAACCTTTTCCAAGTCAAATGTAACTTTTTCCATTTCAAATGTAACCTTTTCCAAGTCAAATGTAACCCTTTCCATTTCAAATGTCACCTTTTCCAAGTCAAATGTAACCCTTTCCAAGTCAAATGTCACCTTTTCCATTTCAAATGTTACCTTTTCCAAGTCAAATGTCACCTTTTTCTTCACTTCTAGCCTCAAATATTCCGTTTTATTTATGTATTTATTGAAAAATAATTAGTTTAATTAACATTATGACTTTTTTAATAATTTTGGCATATTCTATCGCTATCTTTTTTGTTTTTTAGATATTTGGTATCAAGTTCTGTTTTTTACTAGCTATATTTATAAAAATTAATTATCGTCTATTTAGTTTTAAGATAGTTATTGATTTTGAGTTTTTTAGAGGAGAGGGGTAGTTTTTGTGAATAATTAATGTGTTTTCGGGTATTATAATTACTTTTTTCGAGCTGTGTTTTTACCGCTCGCGTACATTTTAACTCGAATTTACTGTTAATATTTTTTAATGTCATAAAGGTTGATAATTGAGTTTTCGGGCTTGTGATTACGTTTTTCAACTATGTTTTTTATCGCTCACGCTTATTTTAACTACAATTTACTTTTTATGATTTTTATTAATATAGGGATTGATAATTGTGTTTTCGGGTCCGATTATCACGTTTTTTTAGGTTTATTTTTTTATCGCTCCCATACAATTTAACTCGAATTTATTTTTAATGTTTTTTATTGATATAGGAATTAATTAATGTGCTTTGGGGGGTTATGCTTACGTTTTTCGAGCTGTATTTTTTATCGCTCTCAATTATTTTAACTCGAGCTTACTTTTAATGTTTTTTATTGATATCGGGATTAATTATTTTGCTTTCGGGTGGTTATGATTACGTTTTTCGAGCTGTATTTTTTATCGCTCTCGCTTATTTTAACTAAAATTTACTTTTTATGTTTTTTATTGATACAGGGGTTGATAATTGTGTTTTCGGGTCCTATAATTACGTTTTTTGAGTTTTATTTTGTCATCGCTCCCACGCATTTATCTCGAAATTACTTTTAATGTTTTTTATTGATATAGGGATTAATTAATGTGCTTTCGGAGAGCTATGATTACGTTTTTTCAGCTGTATCTCTTATCGCTTATGCGTATTTCAACTTGTATTTACTTTTAATCTTTTTAATCTTATAGAGGTTTCTAATTATCTTTTCGGGTCTTGTGATTACATTTTTAAGCTGTTTTTATTGTCACTTGCTCTCATTTCATCTTCCATTTGCAGTATTATTTTTTGTTTTTGTTTTAGGGGATTCTCATAACGTGTTTTGAACTTTATTCTTTTGAATGAATGAATGAATGAATAAATGCTTTATTTACATAATATACAAAATAGTAATAACATATATATATATATACATTTTTTTGAGATCAAAGCCCACAAGACAATGGCGTTAAGCCGTCTGTCGAGTTGCCCCTTTTTCTTTTCTTTTTTTTTTCAGTTTTGATAATAATTTATACATATTTTTTTTTGTAACGTTATGATTTATTTTTATTTATTGTAAAGATTTAATAATTAAAATGCTGCACTAAAAAAAATTTCTGTAGTTTATCTTCACAAAATTCCGCGACTTTAATTCCTCTTTCATCTATTTTACCGTCTTTTGAATTTCTTATTTCAGTTGTTAAGTTTGTTCCCTCTAAAATTCCATTAGGACATATTTTCAATTTTCTAGTGTGAGCATTTCAGTCACCGATAAGAACAACATCATAATTTCTAGTCAATTCAATTAATTCTATTACTTCATCAAATTCACTATTCCAATTACTGGAATTTAAATAGATCGGAACCAGATATATTATTTTTTCATTAATTTTTAACTTAATACAAATTTTATTTTGAATAATGCAGTATTCAGCTTGATTTTTATTGAATTTTGTTTTATTAAAGCGCCATATAGATAGATATCCCCCACTGGTTCTTCCCATTATCCCTCCCTTTATAGCATCTATAAACTTCAATTTGAAATCTAAAAATTTTTGTTTATAAAATAAAACATTTTCTTATACTAAAAATGTCTACCAACAAAAAATATCGAATTTTTTGACAAATTAAAAAAACAAAAAACATTTTCTTTAGATTTAATTCCCCTTATATTATAAAATGAAATATTTATCTCACCTAAATTATTAATAATAGCTTTATCACTCTCACTTATACCATTTTTTACACTAACTTTCCTTCGTTTTTGAACTAGCACTGGAGGTAGACGGTTGACTGTTATCGGGGGCCGCCTCACCGCTACGGAGATCCTCTTCAAGAACTGCTTTCATGCTCTTCATCACTTCTTCGGAAAATGTAGTTCCCATTATTTCTTCCAGAATCCTTATTCCATGTTTTCCATCACATTTAAGACCCTCATCAAAGTCCCAGAAGAACCTTTTGTTTTTAAATAAAAGGTAGAAATCTCTAATTTGGACAACAGCGCTCTTATCCACTTGTATAATTTTTTCCTTTATCCTCCATAGGCACCTTCTTCTCTTCCTAGTTCTTCCAGAAAGATCCCTGTGTATAAAGATCCCACTGCCTTTTAACTTCCTTGAATTTTTCAGAATATCCCATATAATTTTTTCGTTATCGAATTCTGCTAGAACTATGTTTTTTTGCGTGTTATTCTTGATTTTAAAAGCATTATTAATTGTGACATTATTTACACTAAGCACTTCGTCGCATAAAGTCTTGATAGTTTTTGGAATATCTTCGTTACTTTCTCTTAGGCCCCTGAAAATGAGGTTTTTCATTTTATTTTTATTAATCAAATTCTCAATAATATTACTCATATGTTTCTCTTTTTCTTTTAATGTTTTGATTTCTTTTCTTAACTCTTCATTTTCTATTAGTAATTTATTTTCTAACAATTTAAAATCTTCTTTTGATGGTATATCTTTTTTTAGAGATTTAAATTTAACGTCTAACATTTTATTAAACCGTTCCATCATTTTTTCTATTTCCATGGCTTCTATTGTTTCAGTCTGAACTTTTTTATTTTTTATTTCTTCAGGGGAATTTATAATCCGTTTTCTTTTCGTTGAATCTACAGATTTTGGTGAAGAGATACCTTCATTAAGCTCTTTTTTTCTATTCATATATTTACGAGCCAATAGGTTTGACAAGTAAATAAACAGTACTTCCACTGACCTTGCTAGATAAGAGACCAGATACGAGACGGCTTACAGATCCCGGGTGGGAGCTATCCTGTTCAGGCCCGCTCCAGATAACACCAGGTGAAGCCAAAAATTAGCAAATAGTTTCGCAATCACCACGGAGGTATCCGTCGTCCGATTTTCTACAGAAATACTTTGAAACACTATATTTCCGCGTATACTAATTCTTATTTCGAAACGGCTTCACAAACGAATTCTAAGATCAATCGGTACGGAGACGATGTTACTACACTGCCGGTCTGGGCGCAACTCTTATTCTTTTATGAGATTGGGAATTTCTACATACCGTAGGTATTATGGTATAATTTGATGTAAAAATTATTTATAGTGTTTTTGCGGGATCTGATTACATTTTTGATCTGGACGTTACATCGCGATTGCGCATTCTTCATGATCACTTTTCATTTAAGTTAAAATGTGCACTAGCTATTAAAAATGTCATAAACTCTATTAATATTCCCGAAAACACTAAAAACGATCCCTCTATCGAATATTTATGAAATAGGAACAGTAACTTAAAATGAGTAAAAGCGATAACAAATTTGGTTCAAATAATATTATCAGAACACCCTAAAATGGAATAAACGATTCCTCAATTAAATTATCAAATAATTGTAAGACCAAGTTAGGAAGCGGACCCTTTACAAAAGATTTAGTTGAAAAAACTTACTCAGGACGCTAGAAAAGGAACTATAACTAATCCTTTTATAAAATAATAATTTAAAAAAAAAAGTAAAAAAAAGCTAAACGATGTATATTCCAGCAACGTTATAATGAGAACCAAAAACAAAATAATCAATCCCAATATCAATAAAAAAATATCAAAAATAAAGGCGAGTTGAAATCCGCACGAGTGATAATAAAAAAGCTTTTAAACATTTTCATAACCCCGCGAAAACACAAGGATAGATTTCTATAAAAATAAAAAGATTAAAAGTAAATACAAGTTGAAATACGCATAAGCGATAAGAGATACAGCTGAAAAAAACGTAATCATAGCTCTCCGAAAGCACATTAATTAATCCCTATATCAATAAAAAACATTAAAAGTAATTTCGAGATAAATGCGTGGGAGCGATGACAAAATAAAACTCAAAAAACGTAATTATAGGACCCGAAAACACAATTATCAACCCCTGTATCAATAAAAAACATAAAAAGTAAATTTTAGTTAAAATAAGCGAGAGCGATAAAAAATACAGCTCGAAAAACGTAATCATAACCACCCGAAAGCAAAATAATTAATCCCGATATCAATAAAAAACATTAAAAGTAAGCTCGAGTTAAAATAATTGAGAGCGATAAAAAATACAGCTCGAAAAACGTAAGCATAACCCCCCAAAGCACATTAATTAATTCCTATATCAATAAAAAACATTAAAAATAAATTCGAGTTAAATTGTATGGGAGCGATAAAAAAATAAACCTCAAAAAACGTGATAATCGGACCCGAAAACACAATTATCAATCCCTATATTAATAAAAATCATAAAAAGTAAATTGTAGTTAAAATAAGCGTGAGCGATAAAAAACATAGTTGAAAAACGTAATCACAAGCCCGAAAACTCAATTATCAACCTTTATGACATTAAAAAATATTAACAGTAAATTCGAGTTAAAATGTACGCGAGCGGTAAAAACACAGCTCGAAAAACGTAATAATAAGACCCGAAAAGACAATTATCAACCCTTATGACAGTAAAAACTATGAAAAGTAAGTTCGAGTTAAAATGTATGGGAGCAATAAAAAAATAAAACGTAATTATAATACCCGAAAACTCAACTATCAACTCCTACATCAATTAAAAACATTAAAAGTAAATGCGAGTTTTTTTTTTTATTTTATTTTATTTATTTCTCCCTACCTTGCCACAGGGCAATACGGGTGTCGGTAGCCAGTAGTGCTACCAGTAGTAATCTTGAAATTTTTTTTTTTTTTTTTTTCTTTTCTTCCCAGTTTTTCACTCTGGTCTCTCCTCGATGACCATATCTTCAGCTTCTGCTTCTTCTCTCGGAGGTGGCCTTCCTCGATCTCGTCCTGTTCCACCTATGTTAAAAGCTGATGGACCAAGTGAAGTTTTCCAAGCATGAATAAATGCTAGAAAATGTCCATAATTCTGCTTGGACACCAGCTGAGGGAAATCGCTCTCCGTGAGGACCCAGAGCCCACATTCCCTTAGTAGTTTGACCCTTAGTGCTTCGAAGGCGTAGCAGTTCACAATTATGTGCTCAGCAGTCTCCGGTACTTCACAACTGGGGCACAGGGGATCTATTTCTTTTCCAAAACTGTGTAACTTACTTCGGAAAGCCCCGTGCCCAGTGAGGAATTGTGAGACCCAGTAATCCGGCACTACCCATTTAGCTTCCAATCGTGACCGTACCGTGGGGAAGAATTTCCTCAAGGTAGCACCTTTTGAGGTTGTCACCCACCGCCGGTCCCACTCATCAATGGTGTCTTCTCGGATTGCACGCTTCCATTTCCTTGGGTCCTCCGCAATCCTCATTTGGATATTTCCCGGGAGACCTGCTGAGCCTTGCCTCTTGAAGGCATCTTTAAACGAATCTTCACGCAGAAGGAGGTCGAGAGGTACCCCTGCTGCAAGAATTTGAACCGCCTCATGCGATACCGTACGGTAAGCCTTCGTTACTCGTAGCAAAGCCGTTCGCTGAATGGTCGCTAACCTGCGCTTCTGCCGCTGTGTGATGTTCTTGAACCACGCAGGGGACGCGTACCTCAGGATACCCAGCACCATGCCGTTATAAATGGTCATTGTTGCTGGGTATCTAAGGCCCCAGAATGCGCCCCCTAGTCTACTCAGACCATTCAAAGCTAAGGCAACCCTATCGCTTAAGTAGTCCAAGTGAGGGGCCATGTTGAATCCTTTTCCAAAACGTATTCCTAAATAGGTGACCACTTCACTTGGACGTATTCTCGTACCTCCAATGCAAAGGTTTATGGGGTGTGCCCTATCCGTTTTACCTCTTAGAAGGATGGTCTGAGTTTTTGCTGCGGCCATTTTCAATTTTTTCAAGCGACACCACCTTCCTACCAGGTTGGCGCACCTTTCAGCTTCTGGTTTTATTCCAGCTCTGCTGTTAGATGCCACTACAACCGCCAGGTCATCAACGTATGCAGTGGCAGAGAACTGCTCCTCCTCAAGCACTCCCAGTAACTCGTCGAATATTAGCTTCCATAGAGCTGGGCCGAGGACAGATCCTTGAGGACATCCCCTCTCTATGGAAGCTTCAGTTTCATAGAAACATCCCCGAACCTTTACAAACCTGTCTTGAAGGTAGCTATTAACGAGGGCGTATAAGTTACTGGGAGCTTCGTACTTATGCAGCTGTTGAAGCACCAACGGCCACCAGACGCTATCAAAGGCGGATGATATGTCAAATAGCAGTAACATTACATATCGCTCCGTTTTTAC
Source organism: Piezodorus guildinii (assembly GCA_023052935.1). NCBI lineage: Eukaryota > Metazoa > Arthropoda > Insecta > Hemiptera > Pentatomidae > Piezodorus > Piezodorus guildinii. The sequence goes on along the minus strand of CM041296.1, from coordinate 34,574,341 downwards.
TGCTGCGTCTGCACGAACTTGAAGGAGGGCATCTGTGGTTCCCTTTCCTTTGGTTGAACCGTATTGCCGCGGATGGCTTGCTCTAGCAAGAACTTGTCCTAAGCTGGTTAAAATCAGATTCTCCAGGACCTTGCTCAGTAACGGGAGAAGGCATATGGGTCTATAGGACTTAGGGACCTGCTTATCCCTACCCCCTCCCTTGTAGAGGAGTCTCAGATCGGCGATCTTCCATTTTCTCGGAAAATATCCCCTATCAAGGCAGTCATTGAAAAGATTCAGTAGCTTACCTTCTATGTACGGGAAACTGTTTTTCAAGATCGCCGCGTCTATAGCATCAAGTCCTGGAGCACGACCAGCTTTCTGCTTATCCACGGCAATACGGAGATCATATATGTCCCATGGAGGGTATAAGTCCGTGCCTGGTGGGCATACCGTAGTGCGTCTCACGAAGTTATCCTCTTCATTATCTTCAGAACTTTCATCTCTGGGGTAAGTAGCCTCTATAAAGATTTTTGCCGCATCTTCAAGAGTTACGGCCTGATTATCTCCATGTTTTAGGGCTGCCACAGTAAATGCGAGTTAACATGCACGCGAGCGATAAAAAATACAGCTCGAAAAAAGTAATTATAATACCCGAAAACACATTAATTATTCACAAAAACTACCCCTCTCCTCTAAAAAACTCAAAATCAATAACTATCTTAAAACTAAATAGACGATAATTAATTTTTATAAATATAGCTAGTAAAAAACAGAACTTGATACCAAATATCTAAAAAACAAAAAAGATAGCGATAGAATATGCCAAAATTATTAAAAAAGTCATAATGTTAATTAAACTAATTATTTTTCAATAAATACATAAATAAAACGGAATATTTGAGGCTAGAAGTGAAGAAAAAGGTGACATTTGACTTGGAAAAGGTAACATTTGAAATGGAAAAGGTGACATTTGACTTGGAAAGGGTTACATTTGACTTGGAAAAGGTTACATTTGAAATGGAAAAAGTTACATTTGACTTGGAAAAGGTTACAATTGACTTGGAAATGCTATAAATGGTCTTAAAACTATTTATATAAACTTTAAGTTCATGTAATAATTCTTAGATTGATTTTTAACAGCTGAGGAAAGTGAAAATCGTGTGTGACTATGTTTTTTACAATAATCACTTAAGTTTATGTCCTGATCGTTACTTTACACCCCCTTCACAACTTTGTATATTAGATAAAGTTTTTTCTAAAATTATGTTTTATTCTGATTGAAATAGTCTGACTAGGCTTAAATGCCGATATTTTTAATTTCTTCGTTTAAAGTAGCTTTAGTTTTGTAGATTCTATAAAATAACCATATCATCTTTTAAGCATTGATTAAAAAATAACGGATGAATATATAAGTTGAACCTATCCAATAATTAACCAAAAGGGATAAGAGGAAACATATTTGTTTAGTCAATTTGTGTGTTTTTTAATATAAAATCAGTGATATAGATGTATAATATACCGTTGGAAAGCTAAAGATTTTAGAAGAAATATTATATTGTACAAATATTGTAAAATTTAACGGAGAGTGATAAAAATCCGATAAAACTAACTGATCGTCGTAAGTAATAATATAGTAGATTATTTAATAAAACACATATTCATATTGAAACACAATGTAAATAATTCTTTAAAAGTTTATTTTTATCTCTAAATGTATTTAAAAATAGGTAGGTAATGTAAGTTACATTCTGTTTGAAATAGTCTAACTGGGCTTTAATGCCGATATTTTAAATTTTCTTTATCTAAAGTACGTTTAATTTTATAGATTCAGAAGAATTACCTATGTCATCTTATTTAGAATGATAAAAGGAATGTAAAAATTAAACGAATTTGATTACCAACTAAAGGAGAAAAGAGTGAAAATATTTCTTCAATGTGATCTTTCGTATTTTGAACATAAGAACAGCAACATAGATGTATAGCGAATCTGAAAAAAAAAAAAGCCAATCAACATGTGGACGAATAGCAATGAGCTATGAAGTGAAGTAATGGGTTATATGTGGAAAAATGTTTAAAAAAAAATAAGTCTTGAGAATGGGGAAACAACCCCGAAACGTTGATAGATGTGAATGATTGTGAAATAAAATAGATAAACACAAAGGGAAGTTAAGGTGTGCTCATTTAAGTGTTAAAAAAAAAGAAGTTTTATTTAAATTAACTTCAAACATTTTCGATTTAAGTTTATTTTATAGTTCTTAAATTGATTTCAACCGACGAGGTAAGTGAAAGTTGTGTGTTGCCCGTACTAGATTTTTAGATTTTTTTTTTACCGATACAAGAAAAAATAAATCGACCCAAGAATAAGAGTTTATCACTTTGAGATTATGAGTTTGTAAATTTATTTTATTTTGTCTATTCATTCTTATATTTAATCATCTGCAGAAATAATTGAAACGGTTCTAATTGTATTCTATTTACTTCTATTTTATAATTTAGATGAACTGCTTCTAAATACGTTTTAAGTTTAATCTAGTTTCCATAAGGGACCCTTTTAGTTGAAGCCCAAACTCTTTTTAATGAAATGATATAAAGTAGAAATAATTAATAACAATGTTGAATGTTGTTAAATAAAAACATCCTAAATGTTTAAAAGAACTTTTTTTCTACATTTTCTATTTCACGAATGTTATTTGAAACTCTTTATTTCTTATGTCCCTCCTAGTCAATTACTTTCTTACAATATTTTTTTTCATCTGTTCTAATCACGCCTAAATCCCAGCCCCCAATTCAATTCAGCCTAATGCGAGATTTCCGAACCAATTACCTCGGTTACACTGAATCAGATATATGTGGTAATATCAGTATCTTGTGAAATTGTGGAATAGCGCTGTATTGTCCTACTGACTCTTAATGAGGCGTTATTATAACCATGATTGTCTCTATAAGATGTGATTAATTTTACTAAATACTTTAAATTACATTTATTTAAAAAAATAAGATTATAAGATTTCTGGGATATCGATAGGGAGCCGTGTGGTCTAGTGGATAGAGCACTAGTTTACTATTCTTCGGTTACTGAGTTCGAAACCCGGCTGTGTCAGAATATTATCTATTCTGTTCATTCAGTCAGGGAGCGACCCGAGGGTATGGAGACCCTCCTTCTGCAGACCCAGCCTGTATAAAGTGGGTACCCAAAAATTTAAAGCAAAACCTGGCGGCTGAGCGTGATCAAGGCCTAATCACCTCATTGCTCAGCCGTTGGCTTAGAAACAGTACGAATCTCTATATTATATTTACTCACCCTAAGAAACTTCATGGTTTGAGTAGCACAGGTTTTTTTTTGTAATTTTTTAGATTTCGATATATCAGGGGGTACGTTTGAGAATGTGGATAAATTTAATTACCCAGGTAGTAACTAAAAACTACGAGATTCAGGCGGAATAAATTTAGGGTTCAATGCGGTAATTACGTGTTATTATTCAGTTGCGATAGCTTATGGCTGCTATGAAGAAATTAAAAGTTTTTCAAAACTATTATTCCTCCGACTCGTTCTGTATAGGTGTGAGCGTGGTCACTAACTTCGAAGGACGAACGAAGATGAACGTCGTCGGGCTATCGAGGATAAGGTTCTACTTAAAATTCGTTTAAATTGGGTTGAGGCCACGGAAGAATTAATATTATTACACCACGGGGCATTGCAGACATTTTATTGAATCGCTATTCTTTATATCTGTTGGGTTTTCTGAAAAATAATGCTGAATTATAGTTTTAAATGATACGAATTGAAAGAAATATTTGTATATGTTTTTATTTATTAAATAGCTTTCAATACATTTCTGCCAATACGTTAGCAATCCAAAACCTATGAATACAATTTTGAATCGTTAGAATATATAAATTCAGAAAACCCATTTTCTATATCTATTTGAACTATAAATATTGAGATGTAAAATAAGTTGTAGCGTTTTTTAATTTTTCAATTTAATCCTCTCTGTGTTTATAAAATCATACTTAATTGGTGAATAATGTTTACATATTCAGAAGAAAGCACCGTCCGTAAGTGGTTTTCTCGGTTTAAAACCGGAAGTTTTGACCTAAAGGACGCAAAGCGCTCGGGTCGTTCTTCAATTGAGACGTTGATTTCCAAAAAGTACTAAAGGACATTTTTTACATATTTGTATTCTCATCAATTAGTTATATCTAAATCTCCTATTTGATTATATCTAATGAACATCCAAGCCCTTTATAAACGCAATTTAGAAATATAATTATTTTCTAAAGGAAATAATTACACATTTAATTTCGTTCCAAATTATACCAAAACATCTCATTTCATTTCTTTAATATGATGTTATTAATATTGTAAAAAAAAACAATTCTGAATTTTAATGAGAAAAGAATGAAATTAGCTAATTTAATAATATAATAATTAGTGATTTTCGCGCCTCCTGTAAAATTTCCTAGAATGGATATAGCACCTTTTGGAAATCAACGTCTCAATTGTCTAAATAACAAAAATTGTCTTAAAAGATACCAACATGTACTCAATCAAATTAAGTCTTATGATTGTTAGAGCTTATTCGATAACCCAATAGTTAATATGCGTCTCCTTTGCTCAGCCACTGTTCAGAAAATCTACCTTCATCCTAGAAAATCCATTTAACAACTTTGGACAAAAGTGGATATTTGTTGTAGACCACTTCACTGATTTTTTCGGCGGTTCTTTAATGTGCGAGGAACCCATCTTTCGAGTTTCTTCACCTTTGTAACCACCTTGAGATTATAATCGACAGTCGACTTGCTTACATGAAGATTCCCTAAAATTTCTGGAACAGTTAGATTTTTTTCTTCTGGAGCTTACAGAACTTCATAGAGGGAATAAGTCTTTCGATTTTATTCTTTGCATTCCAGACAGAAATGTCCCTCCCAGTTTTTATTATTTAGTGCAATCAGTAATACTGCCCTAGCAATACACTTAAATAATGTTTCTGGCCATTAGGGAGCCGTTCCGCCAGAGTTTTAACTAATAAAATAAAATTAGTTTTATTATTTTTTTTTTTTAATATTTATTTATTGAAATTTACAACTGTAATTTATATTAAAACAAGTAAATATGCTAAAAGAAAAATCACATGAGACAGACTTGTAGAGGAGCAACCCAATGGAAGCACTCCAGTAACTATTTTAAACAAGAAGGTATCGAGGCCATATTCTTTTCAGACACCTCGGAGGACTAACAGGAATCGCAGAGGAAGGAAGAGTTGAAACTAGTGGGTTAGGGTAAGAATGGAGCTTTTCATAGAAGGATTGATATCTAGTTCGGGCCGTTTTATTATTTAAAATTATTTACTAAAACCACGCTCTGACAGCTTACCAAAGGCTTAATTATTTTCAAGTAGCGAAATTCTAGAGCTTTGTTTAACACTTTTTGTTTAAAGTTTTTTGAAGAAAATTTATAAGTGTTGGCATCCTTACAGATCAATAAGCCAGCAATCGTGAGCAATTTATTATATACAAGGATGCGTAAAAAAAACCCTGAAATCATGCATTATTTTCCGTGACAACCCAATAATTAATTATTGATTTTCTGTAGATTACTGGAAATTCACCTAATCCGATACTCTTAGAGATGTTAATTAATTAATGGATCCAGTAATCCTTGAATATCCAATTGGTTCTGAGACAAGGGGGTATGAAGTGGTTGTGGAGACACGTGACCTAATCCTGCATTTCATCAGGGTTTTCCTTACTTGATCACGTTCTACTGAAGTTCTCCTAGGCAACTGAGTAAATATTTGAACAAAGAAGCTTCAAGTCTAGACAATTTGTTTCAAAATAATCTTATCTTACAAGATAGTAACTTTGTGCTTATCATATTTTATATATATATATATATATATATATATATATATATATATATATATATATAAATAGTAACTTTGTGCTTATCATATTTTTTATATATATATATATATATATATATATATATATATATATATATATATATATAAAATCTAGTCTATAAATAGTTTAGTAATGATTCATAACAAATCCTGATTATTCAGAAGTGTTCAAAAACAAAGGAACTTTATTCAGTCTTTATTTATGTTTGCATATTAATTTACGTGTATTCAATTAATTCACGTATTACTTTCACTTACCTATATATAAATAATGTGGTATTGTGATTAGAAAATTTTCAAATTGAGTTTTCACGGGTAATACACGTTCTAGAATTATGATTATTAAAACATTACGTTTCGAGGTACTTCTTATGCCTCATCTTCAGATCTTTGATTATCATCTAAAATACAATTGAATAAATATTATAAGCAACCATACAAACAATAACAAACATTATCAATAATTTAGAATCCATTTATCACTTAAAATATTTACAATCTGTTTATAAAAATTTTTTATTAAAATTCTACTTACATCTATTTCCATATTATATCCTAATATTGGTCCTTTAATATTGTAATATTATTCATATTTAGTTCCTATATTTGAATAATTCTGTGATTCTGTTAAAATAAGTAGTCGAATACGTCGGGCAGTTTCTTGTCGTTTCAATCTTGAATGAGGATTCTAAGTAAGATTTTTGTCAATATGTAGTCCTAGATATCGGATCTGTTCAACTAGGACAAACGGATTGTTATTGAAGAATACTGAAGGGCAGGATTTCATAGGTTTACTAAGAAGGGTAAAGGTTATTTAGTGGGATTTATTGGAATTTACTTTTATTCTCCAATGCTGACACAATATTTCTTGGTCACTGATGTAGTATTAAATTTTTTTAGAGGCAATGACAGGGTCATTATTTACTAATAACACATCCGTGTCATCAGCATTATACTTTCTTTTTTTTTTCTCTCTTCATATCTTTATTCACACCTATCAGAAGCTATCTGACAATCAGCAAATGTGAGATCAGACATGGTAGGCAAAGGGAAGTAAGGTGCTCAGCAGCACCCATTCCAAGGCTTTAACTTAGGAGAGGAGGTCCTTCATTCAGCTTCTCTTCTGACTGGCATTCTTCTGACTAATTTTTAAAAAATACTTTTTGTGTAATTGTGTTACATATTGAGAGACGAAATATCCCCAAAGTTCTAGTAAAGAAACTAGTAAAATGTTTGTCATTTAAACAAGAGATTTTTTCATATATTGTAAAAACATTCTCCTAAAATTTATTATTGAGGTTAAAAAAAAAAGTATGAAAAGGGGAGCCCTTGGCTGAGTGGCTAGCGCGCTAGTCTCCTACGCTAAAGGTTGTGAGTTCAAATCGCGGTCCCAGAGGCACTTTTCCAAGCATTTAATTAATGGTGATTCACACACAGCCTCCCCCTTGGGTATGCGAGACCCATCAGCCAAATGGTGGCCTCTCGCAAAAATAGGAGTTGAGAGTAATGGCACTACCCTACAAAAACTTCATCGTATAACGCGTGTGTAATCTCCCAGCAGACTACACCGCGCAGCCAAGGGTCTATCGCGCCTATGAAAAAAAAAAAAAGTTCTATTTCGTAGTGTTACCAAAATTTCTCGTTTTTGACCGGTTAACCGCTCTCTAAAGTCGTTGAAGTTCATGACCTAATTGTCAGTCCCACATACAAACCTACTAACACATATACATGTTGACACTAAAATACATGTAAATATTATTTTGTTCTTACATGTCCAGTTAAAGTTAAGGATATTAGAAATACCAAGTGTTCTAACTGTTGTATTATGGATCGGCCAGCTTGCCAAAACTTAGCAGAAGTTCTCGACAGCGGAAGCAAATGAAGGATCTGTTGTAGTCCATTTAGGATAATGTAATAAGCATGTTCGGTTATCAGAGAGTACGACGCTCAACTTCCAGCAGGAATCCATGAAAATATCCGAATTTCGTTAAACATGGGAATAGAATCTTCTGTTTCCCTTTCGATGGAAGCAACGAGGTATTTAACTCTTCTCCAAGTTTAGTTTTGATCAACTTATTATTCATCAATTACTAAATATAATAACGTCATATTTCATGTTGTATTTATAACGCCATTGTAAAATATTGACGTAAAATAATTTTTCTGGTCTATTCCAATCAGTCATGAACAAAAACTTAAATTATTTTATACTAGCGGACCCGCCCCTGTTTCACTCAGGTGTAATTTCAATGAGGTCTCATTTACGTTTTGAAAATCTCAGTCTGGCCGATTTGGGGTTCACAGCTCGAGTTTTACTTAATCATAACGAAAAGTGCAATCGGCAAGAAAACTTCAAATTCTTGTAAATATTTTAAATAAATTATAAATGACCCATTTTGATCTATTACATGTTGCAATCTTTTGGGATTTTTTTTCATTTATGTCATCATAAACGCTGAATCGAGAGTTAATGAATCACACACAGTGAAGATATTAAAATACTGCTTTTATTAGTAGAACATAATACACATTCTGAATAAAATACACTGTGCTGAGGAATTTGGGTGACTGCAAGTGTACATTCCGAGGTCTCCTTCTATGAGTGTGACACATGTAATGTTACAACAAGAGTGATGAGTCTTAAGGATCAAAGGGTATGTATAGCAAGAGATCGTAAGAGGGGATGAGGAGGCGGCATGGGCACTACAAAGCAAGTGCTTTCAGGTGTTGGGTACTGTGTCCTAAGTACAGGTATGTGTCCTTTGTCGGTACTTGGTCACTTGGTCAGTCCTTTCTAGGTAGCTGGTTTAGGGTTATCCGTGGTAGTCTTAGGTATAGACAAAGTAAGTTATTAAATATTACTATGTATTATTGATAAGTCAATCTCATTCTATAACTGAGTAAAACACTTACGGACGGTAGTTTCTTCCGTATGACATTATTGCCATACACACTGCAAATTTTGCTAACGGTCTAGCAGCGGATTTTCCTTTCGGGAAATTAAAAAAAATAAATTGAACCACGAGAAGTTTGTTTCACTCACTAATTGAGGAAACTCCTCCTTAGTGATGACGAACAGTCCCGTGCCTCCCATCAATTTGGCTCTAAGGGAATCTAATGCGGTGCAGTTTGTGACCACATGTCTCCGGGACTCTGCAGGTTGGGCATTGGGGGTCGATATCAAGGCCAAAACCCCCAAAGTTAAGCCCGAAATCTCCCATGCCCTTTGAGGAATTGGGATATCCAGTAGTCCGAAGGAACCATTTAGCTTCCAGACGGTACTTCTCCGTTGGAAAATATTTCCAAAGTGAACTCCCTTTTGGAGTATCCATCCACCGTTGGCTCCATACTTCCCTAGTTTCCTCCTGGATCTTCGTATTACATTCCGTGGGTTCTTCCACAATTCTGACCCGGAGATTTTCTGGTATACCTGCCAAACCTTCAGTTCTGTACATATATTTGGTCACGTCTTCTCGCAGGAGGAGGTCGAGAGGCTCCTGCTAATACCTGCACTGCTTCGTGGAAAGTCGTCCTGTAAGCCCTTGTGGCGCGAAGCAGAGCCATCCTCTGGATCGAAGCCAACCTTTTTCTCTGGCACAGTGTGATGTTCCGATACCAAGAGGGAAGGCATATCTTAAGACACTCAGATTGTGTAAGTCACTCCTTTATATATTGCCATATTCGCTGGGTCCCCAAAAGGCACCTCCTACCCGACTCAGCCCATTCTCTGGGGGTCACCCTCTTTGATAAATATTCCAAGTGAAATGATATATCGATCCTCTTTTCCTTATCTTCCGCCAAGGTATGTTATCACCTCACTTGGATGTATTCTTCGACCCTCAATGCACAAAATAATAGGGTTTGTCCTGTCCAACGTGCCTTTTACGAGAATGGCTTGGTTTTTAACCAATTAAATTACGAATTGAATTAATTGACCAAGCGAAATAACACCTAATGATGAGAAATATCGGTTGAAATTGGTGCATAAAAGCACCTTGACTAATCGTTTTTAAGAATTATAAACATTATTGACCAAGTAAACATGATTTTATAAACACAGAAAGGGATCAATTGAAATATTGAAAGACGCTACAAAGTTGTCATATAATGAATAAATCGTTTATTATAATTATGAGTATTTACTCAGAAAGGAAAATAAGGGCGATATTTGTTGTGGGTGATTTTTTTTTTTCATATTGCTTTCTTTTAAATGCTTTGCCGTAACAAACGTAATAATTTTTAACAAAAAAAACAACTTAAAATCGAACCGTTTAACCTGCTATAATACAAGACAATTTTATAATCAAAAGAAAATGTTTTCATTCTATTCCTGAATGAAAAACGGCAGTAAAGGTTTGTCAGCTTTTTCTTTCTTTAACCCTGGGATAGTAAGAACAGCTTTTCTTTTAGAATTCCTCAAGTGTTTTGTAGCAAACTTTATCAGGTTTTTTTCTGTGCCTTCAGCTTTATCAAAGTATTTTCTGTCCACTCTGTCAATTGATGCTTTATCTTCTCTATCGAAATCTGTTCAGAACTAATTTTTGTTTTTAAGATCATTCTTTAAATAGATAGTAATGGTATATGATCTTCATTTGTGCCTTTTGATTGATTCTATACAACGTTTCTTTGATATGTCATTCTTTTTTATAAATGACACCTGTATTTAGAAGTGTTTTTTCTAAATATTATTGACCTTCATTAATAAAACATATTATAAAAAACGAAGTGGATAGATTAAGAAACTATAAAAAAGATTTTTAAGTTTTCTTTATTATTAATCGGGAGGAGTATACCCAGATTGGGATATTTTCTATAAAGACACAACGCAATTCGATGTTCAACATATTTTGAAACAGGGATATAAATTTTAGTGGTTTATTATTTTAATTCATTGGCTCAGTATAATCCTAATGATAGTGGATATCTGAGTAGACTTAATTTCAGACTCTGTAGGCTTTGCAGCAGGGTAAATAATGATTTTTATATCCCGATTAGATAAACTAATTTAGCCAGTGTATCGCCATTAAATCATCATCAATCCGGCGCTACAACTCGGTGACGAGTCCTGGCCTCCTCCACCAGCCCTCTCCAGTTATTTCTATCCTGTGCAGCCGTCATCCAGTTTCTCACTCCCAGGATATCTCTTGCATCTGCTGTCACACCATCTGTCCATCTAAGTTTCGGTCTTCCTCTTCTTCTGATGCCGTGTAGAGGTTGAGTCATAACGGCCTTAGGGATCTTCTCATCCTCCATTCTTGCCACGTGACCAGCCCACCGCAGTCTGCCAAGCTTCAAGGTCATAACGACATCATTGTCCTTAAAACCTGTATAGAGGTCCGCCTCCTCCAATGTCCATTGAGATGAACTCCTCCGAAAATTCGTCGAAGTACTTTTCTCTCAAAGACTTGTAGGTCATGTTCAGTTCTTTTACTAATAGCCCATGTTTCTGATCCATACAACAGGACTGGGCGAACCAACGTCTTATATAGATGGAGCTTAGTCGGCTTGTCTAGGAGCCGGGAGGTGAACTCTCTTCGGAGGCCAAAGTAGCCCCTGTTTGCCATCAAAATTCTTCTTTTCACCTCCACTTCTGGTGCATTATCTTGCGTTACAAGAGAACCAAGATAAGTGAACTGGGCCACTTTTTCAAAGTTAAAGGGGCCAACATTGATGGTCTCACCGGGTAGGGGTTCTTCTCCTGTTGCCATGTACTTTGTTTTCCCCGCGTTTACCTCCAGTCCAAGCGTTCTGGCAGCCTCCATTAGGGCCAAAAATCCTTCTTTGACAGACTGCAACGACCTTCCTATGATGTCAACGTCATCCGCGTAAGCTAATAGCTGGATCATATGATTGTAAACGGTGCTATTTGTTTGGATACCAGCGTCCCTCACAGCTTTCTCAAGTGCCAAGTTAAACAATAGGCATGCTAACGCATCTCCTTGGCGGAGCCCTTTCCTTGAGGAGAACTCTTCCGTTCGATGCCCACCTACCTGCACTGTACACTTCACATCCCTCGTGGTCATCTTTATCAGCCGTATCAATTTATCGGGGATACTGAACCCTTCCAGGGCTTTGTTCAGTTTTTCACGATTGATGCTGTCATAAGCTGCCTTGAAATCGACAAAGAGATGGTGGGTTTTAACTTGATGTTCATTTCCTCTCTCTAGAATTGTTCTTAGAGAGAATATTTGATCAGCAGTTGATCTTCCCCGTCTAAATCCAGCTTGGTAGGCACCAAGCTTCTGCTCTGCAAATGGTAGGAGACGCTGGAATAGTATGCTTGATAGTATCTTATATCCACAGGAGAGAAGAGAGATACCTCTGTAATTCTGGCACTGAAGTTTGTCTCCTTTCTTGAAAATAGGGCATATTATTGATTTTTTTTTTTTTCGCCATTAAATAAAATGTCGATAATTTGGAACAAACTAGATAATAAAACGCTGCAAATTTTTACACAATGGTTTGTTATTTCCAAATAACAATATTGAGGTATAACTGTTTATATGGCTGTTGATAGGCAATTAAGTAATATGGAAAGCACTGATTCAAAGCATCATGTCATAACACTACCACTGATTTCAAATCGCATTATTAAAGCTAGTTGTTAACCAAATTCAATGATTTTTTTTTTTTTTGTTTTCATTTGATCCAAAATTTAATTCTTTTTTTACCAAAATTTTTGATATTTATTCATTTATTTATTCGGAGAATAAATATGAATATATTTTATTATTCCTTATTCGGATTATACGCATCTTGAAACGTAAGCTCTCAAATTTTGAGGAGGGCTGATTTTTTTTTTTTTTATATTTTATGTATCGCGCTTTGCTGATTCTAAAACGCTATACACACGTGTTATAAGCGTATTTTTGTGTTAAATTTCAATTTTTGGTTTATTATATTTTCTTTTTTTCTCTGTTTTATAATTATTCGCGGTTTTTTAGTTAAAAAACAATAATGAATAACGGAGTTACAAGCGTATATATAGGCGAGAATTCATTTGTTTTTCCTTTTTTTTGTTTATTGCGCTTACTGATTCTAAAACTTTTTACATACTTTTCGCCATCGGCAAAAATAACGAGGTATGAGCGTATTTATGTGTAAATTTCAATTTTTTTCTTTTCTTTTTTTCACTTTTATAAAATTATTCGCGTTTTTTTTGGTTAAAAACACTAATATTTGTTTTTCTTTCTTCAGAAATAACTGAGTTATTGAATAAAATCCTTTTAATCGGCCGCCATTTTAAAACTAACCATCTAATATCAACGTCTAGGTGTTAGGATCATCGTTGAAGGGACTAGTATTTTTGTGGCGAATTTTAAAAAAAATGGTGCAGTAGTTTCGGAGAAATGCTGGACGGCGGACAGACGAATTTTTTTTTTATTCGTTATTCGGATTCTACCCATCTTGAAACGTAAGCTCTCAAATTTTGAGTAGGTAATTTTTTTTTTTTTTTTTTTTTTTTTGTTCGATTAAAAAGGTTGACTATTGAAAATACTAAACCAAAAAGCAACTGGATCATAATATGAATTTGAGCCCTTTGGCTAGGCAATTTAATTTAAGATTTGATTATATAAACCTAATAATTGCTGAGCTTCGGCATTTTTTTTCTATTTGTGTTTTATATAGTATTTATTGTAGGTTTTTTTCCTTTTTTTTCTTCTTTTGATTATAATCGTTATTATCTTTGTATGTTGTTATAATTTATTTTTATGTATATTGTTATTTTAATTTAATTAATTGATTTAATTAATTTATTGTTTTTGTTATTGGTTTTGTATAACAGTATGTTCATGATATTATCAGGTAAGTACTATGTTTGTGATATAACTACCTTTCATAAGACAATTTGTCTTGTTGATGGGTAGATAATACTCATTTGCTTCATAGCTACTTTTCTATTTTTTTTATCTATTATATATATATATATATATATATATATATATATATATATATATATATATATAAATAAATATATATTCAATGGATTTATCCATTAAAATATTTCTAAAACATACTGCACTTGAGTATGGCAGACTGTATTATGTATTAATTCCAAATAAAAACGATTCATATCTCTCAAAACCGTTTGAATGCGATGTTATGATAATTATCTTTTATCTTTAGATAGTAGGCATTCGTGTGAAAACTAATACTGTTTGTGTCAATTACTAATTGGTATGGGAGGATGGCAGATCTAATACTAACTACTAACAACTAATTGTCTTTGTGCATTAATCTGTCACATGCAGTTCAGTTGCATCTAATTACAATTGAACTATCAGACATAGATCCGTTTCAAGTGCAAGATATCTGCATTTTGGTTAGTTCAACAAAAGTTCATACATCCTAACTGACTTATTTAACAATAAATAATCCAATCGCCCCCTTACATTTATTACAACTCCTGTATTTACTGAATTGAAATTATGTACATTAAATGTAATATATAGAATTCAAATTGCAAAAGAACCCATCAGTAACACATAATTTGTCTGTAAATAAGAAAAGTCGGATAAAAACATTTTTTTTTTTTTTGGGGGGGGGAGAGGGGGATGAGGGCAATGATAGATAAAGAAATGTTGTCCTTTTTAACAAGCATGGAGAAAAAAAAAATTTGTGACTGAAAAATTCGATATTGAAAAAAAAATGTGCGCACAATACACTACTTTTACTTAACTTCATTTTAAAAATCAATTTAAGAATTTTCAAATACAGAGATTAAAAAAGTTTAAAGAATCAATTACATTGAGTTTCGATAGAAACATTAAATGAAAATATTTTAAGCCGTTTTTGAGAAAATCGTAAAAGTGTGCAAAATACATGTTATTAAGTATCACCTGTCATCCGATTTTAATGAAAAAGTTGGCAGAACATCTCGGGTGTATTTTACGATATTTCATTTCCATGCTATAATTCCCACACACGCATCCACCATTTTAATTTTCGCTATGGCAATACTTTCTCTTGCTATATATTTCTAATGTAGGTAAGTGAAAGTAAAAATACTATATACAATGGACGCCAAAGGTCCATTTTTCAAATCCGTAGGTGGTCCTAGGATTTTTTAATGACAGTAAAAAAATACTTAATTATGCCATCCTTTGGAAGGGATGTTAAAAGGTGTTCCCGAGCCTCTTCGATGTCAGGTACTCGTTAAAGATCCCTGTCCTAATAAAACCTTGATTTGCAAAATTTAGGACTCCCACAGTAGCATCGTCTAATTAGCCACAGTTAAAATAAACTTTTTAATTATGCTTAAAGTGACGCTAAATAAATAAAATAAATGTATGCTATGGAAATGAAATTCTTCAGGAAAGTAGAGGAATGAAGTAGAACAGGATTGGAAGGTGTTGAAAAAGTAATATGGACTGAAACTAGAGGAGAACATTATAGAAGACCATAGCTAGGGGCGTTATGGCCATCTCAAGAGAATCTCTATAACTGGTCTATGGTCTATGGTCTACGGTAGAAGAGACTCTGGGAAACCAAGGTAGATTCGAAAGCTTTTCAATGACGATATGTATAGAATCTAATGAAGTTGAGGCTGGGCAATACCAGTTGGAAACAGTTATATAAAAAGGAACGTCATACTTTTTTGTTTTATTTTATTAATCGAACAAATCTAAAAATAAGGGTTTGATTTAATTATGTTTGATTGAGTCAGTTTGAAACTGTAGATTCCCCACGTTTATAGCTCAAACAAAGTGAAATAAATTAAATCCAACGGTAGAATTTTATACAATTTATAAAAATTAATTAACATGTAGCTTCCCTTCATTTGTAATGAATGATATGTAATTGTTTTGTATTAATGTTTGTGTCAGTAACAGAGAAATACCTGATTATAAATGTTGATTAAGTTTGAGTAAAAGTGAAAACCATTCTAAATAAGGAAGTCATATTATTTTTTGAATTAACCGTCCTCTTTTTAGGATTTTTTATTCTTATACTAAAAGAATATCTTATACTAAAAGAAGATTTTAAGAAATATTATTCCATATATATAATTTTTTTTAATTATTCTAGTTTGTTCGGATTTGTTATTGTGTGTTTATTGAAATAAAACGAAACAAAAAAATATGTTTTCATAATTTTCTTATGTGTTCTTTTGGTTGAATATTTGTTCGATAAATATTAGGTCGTTCTACAAAAGAAATCTTGGATATATATATATATATTTTTTTTAATTTATTTAATTTCCAGACATTGCAACGTTTCAGCCTCTAGGGCCATTTTCAAGCTTCTGTAATCAATTAAAGTTTTTATGACATTTATACATTTTTAACATCTAATATCAACACATAATAAATTATTTTTAATAAATACGTTACCTACCATACATATCCATGTTACATATCAATTCATTTCACCGCTTATCAGCAGCGACGTCACGAGTTTAAACTCGGCCATTCACAGCTGAGACTGCTAGAAATATATGCAAGGCGTTTGGGGAAGGGAGTGTTAATGAACGGCCATTCGCCGGTGGCTTGCTAAGTTTTCAGCTGGGGATACAGACTTGGAAAACTTGCCCCGAGGAAGACATCCGTCCGTAATAGATAACGATGTCCTCAAACATACAGTAGAAGGAAACCCCTACCAAACAGTTATGTAATGCACGTGCATCTACCGTTTCCAGAAATTGAAAGTGTATTGGGAAAGTAAAAAAGCTCGATATATGGGTACCTCATGATCTCATTGAGCGGCAGCAAGACCCCATGTTTCAAAACATACCGTGCAAAAATTGAAAGAACTGTATCAGCTACAAAGTTCTTCCGCACCCACCTTATTCTCCCGACTTGTCTCTAACAGATTACCACCTATTCAGGAATTTAGACAACTTCGTCAAAGGAAAACTTTTTGGAAATGATGATTAAGTGAAAAGTGCGTTTTTAGATTTTGTTTCACTTCAAAGCTCAGAGTTTTTTCAGTTCGAGGATAAAAAAGTTGGTGTCACGTTAGGAAAAAAGTGTAGAAAAAGAAGGTAAATACTTCGAATAAAATTATCTTGTTTTCATATCGTATTTTTAATAAAAATCCTTTATCTTGAAAACGGACATTTCATGTGACACAATACAATTTTCTGTTGCTAAAAATTGTACGTTTTTCCATTATTTGGTTGAAATGCCCGTTTTTATTGAATTAAATAGCATTTTTTGCACTTTTGAAGAGGCTCATTGTTGTTGTTGTTATACTAAATCCTCTATTTACAACACTTCTATATTCTCTCATGTTAATATTTAAATAATGCCAAAAGGAAAACAAGTGTCTGGTCGAAAATTGAAACCTGGATATCTAATTATCCCAATTTCAGATTTGATACGAAAACTTTGTTTCGTATTGCTTGTTATCTATGCTCAAACAATGGGGGTAAAAGAAAATTCCAAAAAAATATTCACAAGCATTTCAGATCAACTCTTCAAACAGTTTTCAGTGAGTTCTTCTAGATAGATTTATTTAATTCACAAACTTAATAACTATTGATGGGACTAATCAGATAAATATTTTATTATAATTAACCAAATAATTATTTGATAAAACTGATCAATGATTGTGATCATTTCGTCATGTTAAAATATAAATGTTTTATTTACGAGATTCGTGTTATTTTTTTTTTAACTATGGGAAAAGATTTCTCAAGAAAATAACTTTAACATGACCTTTCTTCTCCTATTCAGATTTAAATTAATTTATTTTTTTTGTACGTTTAAGATATATATGTTCCCTCAATTTTATATTTATGGGGTTTTGCTGCACTATTCTACACACTTTGAAATTTTTACTACACGAAAATCCGGTCTCTAGTTATAATGGATTGAGATATCAGCTGTTTAATCTGTGTAAATAATGTGCCTTTAAGGATTTAGAAAATACAGTTATTATTATTTCCTATTGATACTTAAACTCATGTTTAAAATTAATAAAATTTCATATTTACCATCGTAGAAAGGTGCAGATTATCTTCTTTTTTTTCTTTTTTAAGAAATAAAAATTGGCGTTACATCTCCAAATAACGAGGAGGGTTTTTCGCTCTAGGATCTTGACCTCCTTGACAATTCTCTTCCACTTAACTCAGACCAATCTTCCGCAGCTCTTGTATGTCCTACCACTCCAAAGGGTCGAAAGTCATTCACATCCGCAGTCTAGATCTGCATTTACTCTGTTTAGTTTATTGAAGATTCCCTTTAAAAAAAAGGAATAAAATATATTTAAATAAAAAAAAAAAAAAAAGAAAACTGTTATTACTCGTTACCTAAACAAATGTCTCAATAATGATATCCTTATACGAATTTTTGTCCTTTTAATACATGAATTATCTATAATATTTTAATGTTTACATACAGTGAGTGTCAAAAGTATTCGGAATTTACTACCATTTCATTATTTATATGCTGTATGATTTATTATTTAAAATGCTTTTAAGGAGTTGATAACCACTTTATAATGTAAAAATACGATAGCTAAAATAAAAAATCTGGTGCGGGCAACACACGACTTTCACTTAGCTCCATTTTTAAAATCAATGAAAGAATTTTCAAATACAGTTAGAGATAAAAAAAATACGTGAAATTATTAAGGAATTAATTAAATTAAATTTCTATAGAAACATGTGTTTGATTTAAAAATCTATTATATTATTATCTAAAATAATCAGTTAGTTTTATGTTCATTTCATCACTCTCTATTAACTTTTAAAAGCTTGTGTATGAGATGATAATATTTCTAAAATCTTTAGCTTTCCAGCGGTATATCATACATGTATATTACTGCTCTTATGTTCAAAAACGAAAAATTGCATTAAAAAAATATTTTTTCTGTTTTCTCCTTTAGTTGGGTATCGAATTTATTCAATTTATATATTTACCAGTTTTTCATCAGCGTTAACAAGATAATCTAATTATTATTATTGAATCTACAAAATTAAAGGTACTTTAGGGGAAGAAAATTTAAAATATCGGCATTTAAGCCCTGTCAGACCATTTTTATCTAAATAAAACCTATATGATATTAAAGCCCATTAAATTTTACATCGATATAGCGAGTTTAATCAAAATCGTCGGAATGTTTTTGAGAAAATCGAAAAAAGGTGCAAAATGCATGGTATAAAGTGCCTCTTCTGGTAGGCTCATTTTCATGAAAAAAGTTTTGTCACGTCTCGGGCGTATAGTTGTCTTAAATATGAAATTTCAGTTTCATAGGACTTACCGTTTCCGCCTGGGAGTTACCACACACACACACACAGACACACACACACACACACAGACCTTTTTGTGGGACTTGGTTATTTGGACTCAGAGGACCCTAAAACGTGTATTTCCGTTGAAAACTGGAATTCGAAAATTTTCACGATCGCAATACTACCCCTTACTATATATAGTAAGTGAAAGTAAAAAATACGACAACAATCGTTTTATATTTAATGATTTAAACGTTCATATACGAATGAAATAAATACATTATATCTTAATGGTGTAAAAAGTATTCAGAATTACGTGATATCCTAATTATATTAATGCGGTGATCATAAATACACTTCCAATTGTAAAACGTTTTGCATAATTATACAATTTAGCTTACTTGAAATTGGCCTAACTAATTAATTAATTGTTTGTTGTGAAATATTATTCCACTTAAGCACTTATTGTTTCTTTAGGCCATTTTTATATTGAATATAGTATTTTCTGATTTTCCTTGTTAGTAGGACCCCAAATAGGTAATCAAATTCAAAAAAATAATAGAAGAGGGATTTCGAGAACTTTTAGAAATATTACTGCATCCAAATCTGAATAAATGACGTATATATGTCCAGAGTCATGGTCGCGCGAATGTTAAACATTTAATTTATTCTTCGTTTTTTCTTCAATATTTAATTTTGGCTTTGCATACTTAAAAAATCTGGTGCGCGCGACACACGACTTTCACTTACCTAAGTTTTGTATATCAATTTAAGAATTTTTAAATTCATTTAGAGATAAAAATAAATTTTTAAAGAATTAATTAAATTGAATTTCCACCGAAACATGTGTTTTATTAAAAAATCGATTATATTATTATCTAAAATAATCAGTTATTTTTATCGGCTTTTCATAACTCTCTATTAACTTTTAAAAGCTTGTGTATAAGATGTTTTTTCTAAAATCTTTAGCATTCCAACGGTATATCATACATGTATATTACTCGTCTTATGTTCAAAAACAAAAATTTTCATTTAAAAAAATATTTTTTCAGTTTTCTCCTTTAGTTGTTTTTCAAATTCGCACAAGTTACACATTTAGCTGTTATTTATTAATGCTAACAAGATGATACGGTTATTTTAATAGAATCTACAAAATTAAAGGTTGCCCAAATAATTAAAATGCCGATATTTTCTTTCTCTAAAGTACCTTTAATTTTGTACGTACTAAAGCAATTACAATATAATCTTGTTATAAACGCTAAAAAACATGTAAATATATAACTTGAACGAATTCGATATCAAACTGAAGAAGAAAAATGAAAAAAAAAAACTTTTTTTAATGCAATTTTTTGTTTTTGAACATAGGAAAGGTAATATACATGTATAATATATCGATGGAAAGCTAAAGATTTTAGAACAAATATTATTTTATACAGATAATTTTAAAAGTTGATAAAGAGTGATGAAAAGGCGATAAAACTAACTGATTGTTTTAGATAATAATATAACAGATTTGTTAATAAAACACATGTTTCTGTAAAAACTCCATTTTATTAATTCTTTAATGGTTTCACTCATTTTTATCTCTTAGAGTACTTGAAAATTCTTTAATAGATTTTAAAAACGGAGGTAAGTGAAAGTCGTGTGTTGCCCGCACCAGATTTTTTTTTTATCCGTAACTGCGTTGCTGCGCATCCAGTGAGAAATTGAATTACTATTTTCTTCTTGACCTGCGTCCTGAATTATTACCAATTGTTATTAGTTTAATAGATCTCTCGGCAATCGTCTTTTAAGTCTTCTTTGGGGTTGGCCTGGTAACAGGAACTAAGGAAGGGAAGAAACAATTTATGTGGGTTGTGATGTGACAATAAATGAATCACTTTTTCGTAAAATTTTCGATTCAGTTGTTAGTATTTTGTTCGTATGTATGTATTTTGCGGAACCCTAAAGTTCTGCTCCGTATGTCCAGATAGGTCTCAGTAGAGCAGTGTATATTAGTCGTTAGTTTCTTAAATTTAGTGGGTGATCTCTAGTTCATTAGATGTGAAAGTTGCTTATAATGTCTACTTAATTCTTGTTACTTTAATTTCGTATGTATATTCTTCGTTTATCCAAATATAGTCTGAGATATCGTAAGTTGGCTTTTAATAAAAATAAAATAAATATTTTATAAAAAAGGTTGCTTTAATTTTGGGACATCCTTTAGTCCAATAGTCGAAGAGATTTCACGTACTTTCTCTTAGTTTTCGAAAGTTGCCGTTGCAGCATTGCAAGGTAAAGGATTTTGAAGATGGAGCTGGGTTTGCGCAGGGTAAACACCGCCGTGATGAAGCCGACCGGTAACCGAATGACGGAGCTTGGTGGAGGTGGCTGATCCTCTGAGGCTGTTTGGTTATGGCGAGATATGTTGAGCGATAGAAAGCTATCTGTTATTAGCTACCTTGGACAAACAGTCGCAGCTATTAGGCACTCAAACAAATGTTTACCCTCCCAGGCGAGTTTACAAGTTCCCTCTCAGATCTACTTACAGCCTCTCAATCCAAACAGAGCAGTTCGTCTCCGCTGGCACGGTTCCTGTATTAGGAGCAACCTAGTTCCAGGTTATTATCGCCGCGGTTTGTGTTATTGTACTTGTTTAAGTAAAACAACAACCTGTATATTAAGCTTCTGTTTCTCTAATGGTTTATCGCTAGTCCGTACACAGTTCTGAACTTAGTTACTGACTACTGCCTCCGAATTAACTTATTCCTAAGGATATTTGATGTATTAAATGAGTTTATGAAATTAATTTAGTACAAAAGAGCATATCATTTTAAGATAATTTATTCACTCTTAAAGAACTTCCCAAAGCTTCAGAAGTCTACAATCAAGACGTTTATTTCCAAAAACTAGAGTAGAGCGGGGCTACTTGAGCATAGGGGCTAGTTGGGTTATTGAAATATCTCGCAAACTATTCACTGCGCGCATAGGCATCTTATGGCGGAAATAAAGAGTCGTGGGAGGGATAATCACCTCGTTGCCATCACTAGTGGCGGCTGGATGAGCGAGTGATGTGCTCGTGTGTTTTGTTTATTTTGTGACGACATAGTAAAAACGTCGTTCATCACATGTTTTCGTCTGTATTAGTCAATTATTATCAGTTTTTAATGAGGTAAGTGTTAATGTTTCAGAGAATTATTTTATTGTTTATCATTGTTGTGTTGCATTTTCAATTTTTTGTTTGCATATATGTAATTTTTACTTCCTGACTATGAATGGATAGGCGAAATGATATATCACTAAAATACATTATTTATATATGTTATCAATTATATATTAGTAATTGTTTTTTTCCTCATAACACTAAATTTATTCTGGTTCATTCCTTGTTAAAGTTTTAATATTTTCAGGAGAGCTATTATTTCTGTGATGTAATCATTCGAACACGCTATAATGTAAAATGCTATCGATTTATAGGTTGTTAATTTTCTGAGGCATCAATTTGTAAAAAGTAAGCTATTGTAATATTGTAAAAAGTAAGAAAAAAAAACTGTATTCTGGAATCGAGAATTTTTCAAAGAATTGTTTTGAAGTTAATTAAAAGAAAGAAAATAAAGTACAGCATATACGCTATTGTTTATTATTATTTCAAATAAAGAACCTTTTTAATCGGCCAAAAAAAAAAGTATTAATCCTTCCAAAACTTGATAAGATACGTAAATTCCAGATAACAAATTTAAACAAATCTTTCTATTCGTCTTTAGAATTTATAAATATCAAAATTTACTTGTTATTTAAATTTGATTTGTTAAATTTCCTTTTAGTTTTTCTAGTTAGTAGATAATTAAATTAAAAAAAAAAAAAATCATTTTCCCTTTATATAAATTGTCAGTGTTGCTGGTGTCATTTGTAAGCTCTTTCATCAACTAGGTGTTATACATATAACTTAATCTCCCTCATAGCTTAACAATAATTTAATAATTCGGAAGCAATAAACTATTGTGTAATAACTTTTAGTTTTTTGTTTTTTTTGTTCAGTCTTGTTAATTACATTTATTTATTTATTTTCTTCATACATCAATATGTTTTTATTAAACAGTTCTATAAAAATAAAAGAATCATAAGTACATTTTGACGAGGACAGTATATTCCTTTCGCTCAATCTTAAATTCATAGCTGGTAGTATCATAAAGTCCTTATTCGCAGAGAATTTTACTCCGCTATTGTTTTTTTTTTTAATATACTATAGTGGAAACGACTTCTGATTTGGTTAACAGTTTAGCAGAAGATTTATCTTGATTTGAGATTAATCGTTTAATAAAGATATTATTATTTCAATGATTTATTCGTCGATAAAACTATTGAAGTTCATGTTGTTTTGTCAATAGAATGTTTCTGTAAAACTTTTTTTTTTTTTTTTTTTACGTTCAGAATGTACATACAATAATACATTATTAATTAACAATTTTATTAAAAAAAAAAAAAAAAAAGAAAACCAGCTATCAACGTTTTGTTCAAAGTCATTACATTATGTATAAAAAAAAAAAAAAAGTGTGAATCCAATTATTTGTTATGTGAACCAAAAGGCCACAAATTTAAAATTATATAAGGAAAGGCATTGTTTAAAATCTCTGTCATATACTTGATTAGGGTTTAGGCTAATTTAATTAATTTTCTATTATAATTTTTTTGGGAAAGGTCTGTGTGTGTGTGCTCGTAGCGTAATCGTACGAAAAAAAAAAAATTATGTTTAAGACTAATATAGGCCTGAGATGTTACAGAACCTTTTTTTACTTTAATACATATACACCACACATTTTGCCCCTTTTTACGATTTTATCTAAAACGGCTCCAACGATTTTTAAAACTCGCTATATCGATGTAAAATTTCATGAGCTTTAATATCATATAGGTTTTATTATGATTGTAATATTCTGACAGAGATTTAATGCTCATATTAAAAAAAAAAAAAAGGGGAAACAATAAAAAATAATGATAAATGGATAAAATGAAAAAAAAATTAATTAACGAGAAACCAAATATAGATTAAAAAAATAATAAATAAAATAAATAAATAAATAATAATAATAAAATAAAATTTTGTATTGAAACATTACCTTCTACTTAATACTTATTTTTTAATGATATGACCTTATGTTTCTTACCACATTCGTTCTTTTATTTATGACATAATATTTCTTTTTTTTTTTTATTTATTTATTTATTTTTTCTTTTTATATTAAATGACCATAGAATTATTTTCTGGTTCGGGCGCTAATGACCTAGATGTTTTGCGCCTTAAACATAAAAACAAACAAACAAACAAAAAAAAACGGGTAAAATGTAAGTTGAACAAATTCGATATCCAACTAAAGGAGAAAAAAGCACAAATATTTTTTTCGAACTTAGATACAGTAATATAGATGATTAATATGTCGTTGGAAAGCTAAACCTTTTGAAAAAATATTATCTAATAAACAAATTGTAAAAGTTAGTGGAGAGTGATGGAAAACTAGAATCTGATTGTCGTAGATAATGATATGAGAGATTATTTTATAAATCACATGTTTCTATCGAAACACAATATTATTAATTTATTTTCACATCGAACTGTGTTTAAAAGTTCTTAAATTGATCTTAACAGCGTAGGTAAGTGAAAGTCGTGTTTTGCGCGCACCAGATTTTTAAAAAATACATTTATTTTGGTTTATGTTACATCGTCGATTGGTATACCTCAATGAAATAACTTTTTAAATTAAGAAGAAATTTGGATGTATTTATATTAAATAACTGTTTTTAATTAATTTTTAGTGAGTTGTTGAAAATCTTTAAAGATCAGAAAGAACCTCGAATCATGTATCCCTGGTTATTATTTGAAATAAAAAAAAAATTTGAAGAATTGAAATCAATCCCATTTTTTACCCCATTTATAACTTAAAATTCTTCTGGTTTATAAAATGAAAAATAAAATAGCAAATATTATAGAATATATAAGAACTCCTAGGGAGGAATAAAATTTAATTTAATGTTTTGTTTTTTTCCTTTTTTTAAAATAAAATATTATCTTATTCTTATGTTAAAGTGACGAAAATGAATATAACTAATTTTGAGGGTTTTAAGAGTTTCAGGGTTATAAATTTTAGGATGATAATTATAGCAGATGTTCCTTATTTACTAAAGAAATATTTTTTATTTCTTCTGAAAAAAACATAATTTTAATTTAAGAACCATATTATGTAAATTGAGCCCTATCATTGAGTTGTATAACTTGAATATAATTCCCGTGTGTAACTAATTCAGTAACTAGGACCTAACGCTATGTCATTAAACTTGTTGCAACAGCCTGGCCACTGTTTTAATAAACTTCTAGCTTTAGTTTAAGTTTCAAATTAGTGCTGAAATATACATTTATTTCATATATCCCTAGTAATTTACATTTATTTTTGTTAATTAAAAGTTTTCTTTTGTATACATAATTGCAAGTTAGGGTTCATCAATTCCCTACATTTTAGGGAACAATTATTTTTAATTTAGTTGAGAATTTAGAACTATCTGATGTTTTTTATTTTTCTGTTTTTTCTTGAATATATCGTTATTACAAAAACGTTATCAAGAATGCAAATGTTTTTTTTTTTTTTAAATTATACATTCTTAATTTATTTAGAAGCAAGAATTATTTAAAAACATTTAAAAATAAAAATGCATAAGGATGAATTATAACCATTCAATTGGAAACTTCTAAAATTGATTTTTATTATCTTTGTTTACTAGCTTTGATATTTTGGGGTTGAATAGGCGAGATTTGAAGGCTGGAAGGTATTTGGAATTATGTAGATTGGAAGGAATGGCATTCCATAGGTATAATGATCGTTACTTTTGAAGTCGAGTTCCTAATATTTATATATTTATTTATTCGGATATATTACAGTTTGTCGCTATGGACAATAATAATATTGCTACATGATAACATCCATACAATATTTACAATATAAACAAAAGAAAAGTCAAATCATATAAAATGAAACTAAAATTAATAAAGGTATATAATAACAAAGTTTATAAATTAAATAAATACTAGGTTAACAAATAAATAAACAAAACATGAACACACTCATACTTATATACAATATTTACGATTTTTTGGGGAACCACCGTCGGAGTCCGCCTCCCCCGCACTTGTGGAAGAAGCACGACAAGTAGAATCCGGGGGATCCCAGCGCCTTCCTCTCAGCCGCATCAACCTAATATTTAAATGCTGATAATTAACCACGATACATCTGATTTCATAGATCCAAATTAGAGTAAATTATTAAATTTAATCTTTTACTTTTTTACTGAGAAAATGCCTTTGACCGAGTCTTGCCCCTAGGTTTGTAAACTCTGTAAATTCCATCCTTCTATATACTTATTCATTATCCAGTCCTAACTCACAAACAGATTGTTCAAAATAAATTACAATAGTTCCTATTCATCTCTTTTTTTCACAGTCTGCAGGTGTTCCTCAAGGCAGCATGGTAGGTTCCATTATTTACACAGTCAATACCGATCCATTTATTGCCTCACTCTTCATTCATCTATCTTACATCAGAGACCTTAAAGTATGGTGTCAAAATTGGAGAATAAAGATAAATTTAAAAAAATCCCACCCTATAATCTCTACCCTTCGTCGTAAGTCCATAACGTACTGCCCTACAGTATCCTTTAACAATAATCATCTCGTCCCAGTTGAACAGATCAGATACCTTGGACGTTTTCTTGTTAAACGTTTAGCTTGGAATCCTCTTACACGGCTGAACTGCAAGAAACTGCTCGGCTTATTTTGGCTACTTCGACACTTACTAGACAAACGCTCAAACCTTCAACTTAACTGCAAAGGCCCATCTCGCCATGCACGCGTGGGTTCGAATCCCATCCTCGTCGCCAATGTTATGTCATTAATATTTAAGAATCAAAGAACGTACTATTTGTTTTAAACATTTTAATAACAATGAATAACCTCAATACACATTCTAATAATATTTATAACATATGTTACGATAATCGATACTGTCACATGTGCTTAGAGATATAACAACATGACAATGATGAGGCCAATATGGATGTTATGGGGTTGTACTAAACTATCGAATTCCTCTCTTATCCTTACAAGGCGTATTTCTTTGTAAAATCCTCAATGATTCTTACTTTTTCTCGAATAAACTCATCCATGATGTCCTCAAAGTCCTATATGATGCTGATTTTAAACGAAGTTGATGAAAAACTCAATTCCCACTCTAACCTTGCAATCTCTTACATTCCTAATAATTCTCCGAGGCGCTTGGGAGTTTTTAGGGCATAAATTCCTTATCTATTTTTGGAAGCGAGTTTGGTAGTGTGCTACAAATCTTCATGTCCCGAGTTTGGGTCGGATAATGATAAGGTAATTATTATTATTATTTTTTCTTTAATCAGCCATGAGTCAATCCTACAGCAAGGACACCCTCCTTATAGTCCTATTATAAAGAGGGCAGAACAACAGACTGTTTTGTGACCTCATTTTTCTATTTTTTTTTTTTTTTTTTTTTTTTTATGTTATAGGTTTACTTAATATTTTTTATTAAGGCAATGTTTATTGTTTTATTCTTATAATATTAGTGATTTTATCTCTCCCCGCTCTCCGTAAAATTCATAAATCTATGAATCTGCGCAATATGGTATTCATAAAATCCCAATATGAAGGGGGATGATATAAGACGTAAACCCCTGAAGTGTTGCTATAAAATGAATTCCTGCAGTCTTATACCTTTATTCTTGTCTCATCTCTTGGCCGCCATCAAAATTTGATTGACACAATATATAAGCATAATTTGAAAATAGCTGACTTTTTGTTAAAAAAAAACAAAACCAAGTCTGATAAATGAAAGCTAAAGATAAAAAATTACAAGAATATTCAAGATTTTGTTTATTCTTCTAGTAGTGTATAAATGGGTACGAATGAGATCAGAGTTGTTATTATTTTCTTTAATATATTTTTTATTTTATTTTATACACATATATCTTTTCTTATTTATTTATTCTT